>NDGN011488123.1:0-13833 GCA_002564285.1 Tympanoctomys barrerae
GTATCTTGTACAATGAATAACCACTAAGACAACAATATGCAATGTATTAATTATTGAAACCGTAAAAAAAAAAAAAAAAAAAAAGAGTTCTCACTGTTTGCTATGTTCAGCAGCACTGCCCTGATCTCTTAGCTGGCTATTGCAGTAGCCTAGTAATTAATTCAAAAGGCTTTTCCTCTTAGATTTTGAACTCTGTGAGAAAGAGTTTTGGCCAGTCTTGAATTTCTCTCATTTCAATGCCTAACACAGGAGATGATTGAAAAATACATTATGCTTCCCTCCGCCCCCCGCCCCCCGAACCAGGGATTGAACTCAGGCTCTTGCACTTGCCAGGAAAGCACTTATTCTACTAAGCTATCTCCCCGGCCCCTACGCCATACATTTAAATACAAAGAATTTATTACAATAAAAAATAGATTGACATTAACGCCCTTCAGAATATCCCCCCTCACTTCAAATGTATGTGGCCTATCATTCCTGATACTTTCTCATGCACCCTGAAAGTCCTAACTTGAAGTGTCCTTAATTACACTACCCTGGCTGCCTCAATGTCCTGTGTTGACTCAAAATAATTACCTTTCATGACAATATTTTGACTTCATGGAAAAGCCAAGTCCACATGATACCATATCTAGTAAATGAGGTGGTTGAAAACACCCTATAAGATTTTTAAGAATTTATCTTCCAGTTGGCCAGCTCTAGGCAACAGCATCCACCATATTTTTTATCACATCTCAAAAAGACATAAAAGAAGACATGCAGAACTGCTTCAGAAAGTAGCAAGAAAGGTGGCATAGGTGCATTTGAAGTAGGGGGATTTTTGAGGGGCATTAATGGAAATGAGTCTCTCACGGCATATGTTTTTAAAATTCAAACATTCCCCATAATTTGCAACTGCCCTTTGTACACAGTAGGTGGTCAGGAACTATTTTTGAATGAAAAAGAAAAACAACAGTCAATTGATTAGAATCAGCTGGTAGCTAGTTGAACACTAACTTACTCTGGAAAGTTAAAGAAAACTCAGCAGATGGTGATATGAATTGGATGGGTATGCTTTACAAATAAAACTAAAATCCCTATTTTAAGCTGCCAAGCAAAAATCTTGAATGGTAAAATCAAACATTCAAAGTAGGTGAATGGAGAGGGGCCTGTGTGGTAGTGACATTGTAATTGCTCTGAGCTGTCTAAATTGCTCTTGTTTAAAATAATTCAATACAGGGAATAATAATTGATAGCCTGATTAATTTTACAAACATTAATTGAGCATCTACGTATAAGCTAGGTACTTTTATAAATGTAGTGTTACATCAAACAGAAAAATGCAATGCACTTATGAACCTTATTTTTAATTAGGGAAACAGATAAATAAGCAAAACTCATAGTGCAGCAGAAAATGAACCTCCCTCCACCCCAATACTTCAGTTTCTTAGTTGCCCAGGTAATAGTTCCTGTTCCAATTCTGGTTGCTTTTGTCTCCTAGAAACGGCTGATCACTATGCTGCATAGTGAGTCACTGTGAGCACACTGTAAGACAAATAAAGCCCTAGACCAGCCAAGATCAGGGCCCAGTCTTCTGGAAATGATCGCGGTCGGCGCTGCCCATCAATGTGAGTAAATCTGCCTCCCAAAACTGGGCCTTGTTTCAGTGTTTCTGTTTGCAGTTCCAATAATACATCATTGAGTGGCAAACATGGAGGACAAAGAACCAAACAGAGAAGGAGGATGTAAGGTACAGAGTGGAACTTATCAGCATTTGGATGCCAGGCCAGGGCAGGCCTCCCTGAGGAACCAACCAACTTTTAGTTAAATGTTGGAGTCAGTGAGGGACAGGTGTGGGAGAGTCACAGCAAGTGTTCCCAGCAGAAGGCAGAGCAAGAGGGATGACTCTGAGGAGAGGTGGCATCTGTATACTTGAAGAGTATCGAGGTAGCTTGTGGTGTGAGTGGAGTGCAGACAGTCCAGCACGAGGCTCATATAACTGAAGGGTGGAGGGTGGATTGGGTGGGGCTCGTTCTAGAAGAGTCCCAGTGAGGGCCTTGATCTCACACAGAACGATGTGGGAGAGCATTAGAGGATTTGGGTAGAAATGGGGGACAAATCTTGCTCCCATCTAAACAGAGTCATGGAGCACATTTCACAGTGGTTGGCCTCTGCTGTCAATGTCTGGCTGTCTGTCTCTGTGGTGTCTGTCTTCTGTCTCTGTGTTAAGGGGACAGATAAAAACCAGGCTCAAAAAGATAGATCTTGTGTGAGTCTACATGACAACCCCATGTTTAAAGGCCTTCTGATACTTATATGACTTCTGATATTTAGGTCAAAATATTTATATTTAAATATAATGTAATATATTATAAAATATAATATTTTGAAAATATAATACTTTGTATTTTCATATTACATGTGATCTTCTGAGACAAGCCCCAACTGGAAGCAGTAACATATAAAATATTATACCTATATAATATTTTCCAAGTATAATACTTTGACCCAATATGAAAATTAAAGAAAATTTATCAAAGACATGACATAAATGCTCAAGAGCACTTACAACAATTATGTTGATTTATTGTAGAAGAATTTCTTCTAAATTAGTCAAGCATGGTAGTGTAAAAGCCTGTAACCCCACCACTCTGGAGGGTGAGACCTGAGGATTCCTGTGAGTTTGAGGCCAGTGTGGACTATAGGATGAGTTCAAGGTCAGCCTGAACTATATAGGGAGACCTTGTCTCAAAAACTAAACTGCAAAATAAACACAATAAGTGCTGCTTAGCAGATACTATTCCTAAACTAGTGATACATACCTTGTGTCATGAAAGGTAAAATGCAATATAAAATATCTTATAATTTCTTTGGACGATTCCAAGGCCAGACTGTATGAATTTAAATCCCAGCTCCGCCACTCATGTAATCTGGGACAGGCAATTTATTTTCTCTAGCTCAGTTTCCTTGTCTGTAAAATGGGAGTGATAACTCCCACAGAGTTATTTCAAGCTAAGAGACGGCGTACACAAAGCACTCAACACAGTGCCCTGCACGGATGCTCTACAGTCGTAATTAGTTTTGTTACTATCATTTCAGTTACTGATTTTGAAGTTGTGGTATTTAAAAGGAAACAGCGAGGTGTGGCAGGTTTATAGCTGTAATCCCAGCACTCTTTGAGATGGAGGTCAGGGTGTGGGGGAGGATACTGAGTTCAGGACCAGCCTAGGGAGCTGAGTAACGGTAAAGACCGTTTCAAAGTATGAAGTCACACAGGCTGGGGTTGTAGCCCAGTGCAAAGACTGTGGGCTCCATTCCCAGACTCACTCTGTCTCTATCTTTCTCTGTCTCACTCTGTCTCTCTGTCTCTCTGTCTCTGTCTCTGTCTCAGTCTCTCTCTCTCTCTCTCTCTCTCTCTCTCTCTCATACACACACAGACACACACACTGAGCAACAATTATATGCGGGACTTTTTAAGGACTCTTTTATCTTTATAATTCCATGGTCTACAGTAAGGCACGGTTACTTTCTGCCGCTCCTTGTGGTTTTACTTTTTAAATAAATAATATTCCATGGATGCAGTGAAAACATGTATTACAATGAAAGTCAGAATAATCCAACTATTTTATTAGTTTAACTGATTTTCCAGATTCCATAACGTTCAGAGTCTGTACCTCTTTTGTTTCAGTGTCTCACTCATTATTAGAGAGTAATTGAGTTTTAATACGTGCTGTGTTTAGGGATAGACGTAAAATAGACACCACCAAAGCCACGCTGCGACAGTCCCGTGAGTTGTAATGAAGTACACCATAGCTTGGCATTTGATCACCAGTAAAACTGATAGCAGAGACATCAGGAAGATTAAGTTTCCTGAGGTCTCCTCAGGGCTGCAGGCCAACCATATTTTAGATCCTGAAGCTCTCCCGCGCATGATGCACACACACATCACTTGTCCACTTAGGCTAACACCAAATATTGAAATCTTTGGCACTGAATAGATTTTAACCTGGCTCCTCATCGTTTTATGGCCACTAATTACTGCCCGTGAAATCTCCATTTTCACCCATGGACTTGAATTCCTTGATCATCCTTTGATGGTACCCTACGAATGCCAAAGGCTTATCAACACGGTCTGATATGAATTTCCTGCAGCTATTCCTTCACTTGCCTAGGATGATTTTGAGTGGTATTGTGAAACACGAAAACAAAATCCCCAAAACAAAAATAGAAAGCCTTCACTTAGTAAATGAATGCAATAATAACTACTCCTCATGAGGCCAGGAATATGGATAGCTTAAGACTGTCCAGTAAAACTGCCCATTGAAACCAAAGAATGGACATTCTGGAGCAAGGGAGAGCACAAGCTACCCCAGGAGTAGTGTTACTCTCCACAGTGTTGGTGCAATTAGTGTCATTTGTGTAGATTTCTTGTATTTTTTAAAATAGCTTCCCATAACTTCTTATCCTATTTGAAGGTGAATTTTCTGTTGGCTAATGTCAAAACTTGTGTTTTGCCAAGTCTGGCAAGTAAGATCAAACATTATTTTGTGCAATCAATGTCATTTTTGATAAAAATCTTGAGAATCTATTTGTTTGAATTACATATTACTGGCTAAAAAACAATTATCAACTTCTTTAAAGTTGTATGACTTTGTAGTTCTGTATAGCAGTATGTTAGTAATAATTGAAACTAAACTAAAGTTTGGTGTATTCTTTTGGATTCAATTCACCCAGACTTCAACCAGTACCAAGGGATGCAACTGAAACTTCCGATGCTAGGCCTTCCTTAGGGCATGGGGTCAGAGTTGTAATCCCTGCAGCACTGCAGAGCCCAGGGTCTGCCTCTGCACGTCTCCACTCTGCTCCCTCAGTGTTGGCTTGGCTTTGCTGTGTTTGTCCAATGTCCCAAGAGCTGCAAGAGCTCCCCCACTGAATCACCCTACCTCCAACAGCACCGGAATACGAGATTTGGCTTCCTCACTAGTGGCCCCTGTGCCTTTGGGTTCTGGATTGTGTCGAGAGCCCAAGTTCTGTGCTTGGATGGGTGGAGTCAGGGGCTTGCTTCCCCCGCTGTGGGCCTTCCTCATGTGGGAAGGAGAGCACTGTTGCCAAGAAGGGACAACAGGGGCTGGTGGCCCAGAACCAGTGAGCACGTCCCGCAAGCAGACACGCGCATGTCCCTCATTCAGGACTGCATGGTTAAATGTCAAGCTAAAACCAGAGGTTCACCACTCAATTCTGTCACCAGAAGAAAAGTGTCATGAAACAGGAATTGTCTCTGTGTGTGTGTGTGTGTGTGTGTGTGTGTGTGTGTGTGTGGTAGCAGGGACCAAACTCAGGACCTTGTACTTGCCAGGCAAGCACTTATTCCACTGAGCTGTCTACCTAGCTCTGGAAAAGTATTTAGATCCTTGACCCAGTTAGTTCTACACATGACTGCATTTGTGACTGTGGCTGTATTATTGTAGATAGCTCAATTTCCTTCTAAAATGACAACACTGACAAGTGTCTCACTGAGTGTCTATTAAGATGAGATGAATTAATAGATGGGAAACACAACAAAACATGATACAGCAAACATGTGTCATGGCTATTATTGTTACATGTGTCTTTGACTATATTAGCCACTTGCTGTCTAAACCTCAGACTCTTTATTTGTAAAATGAGAGGCAGCGTCTACATTCCAACATACAGTCAATGTTCCAGAGTCCTACGCTTTCATAAGCATCTGGATGATTCCAGTCATCTAAGATTGTCCTTCCTGTGGAGACTTTGAAGAAGGAGTCCTAAACACAGCATGAAGCAGCTAAATTCCACCATGACCTCACTAGGAATTATATAACTTTCTTTTGTAATGTGCTGAATGAGAAATGACCCATACTGCCAAAAATATGCTTAAAAAATTCCTACCTGTTAGAGTAGCTTGTCACTGAGAAGTGAACATAAACAAAAACAAAACAAAAAGCTATGCCCTGGCTTTGACTGCTACTCAGTAACAGTGCCATACTGACTGTGGAAGGAATTTCCTAATGCCATATCCATCATAGAGTAGTATCCTACTAAATAGCACATACTACATAGTAGGGATGACAACTGAGCTATCAACTGTTGATGATAATCTGACCCTTAATAGTGTAGTCCAGATAGTTATGTAAGCTGTTGAGATGTATCACACAGAAGGAGACATTTCTAGGTGGCTAGTTCATGTTCATTTTGACTTCTTTAGTCTAAAGTAGGATTTCCTTTATTCATATAAAATAAGATCAAGATATGAAGTGATGTACTGCTTATAATTTTAAATAAAATGAGATTTGATGCATCTTTACTTTGTACTAGGATTCTAACAGCAATGTGTGACACTATTGGTGCGGTGGCTGCATTCTTTATGCTTCAAGAAGTAGATAACAGAGAGGTACTTTCTGTTGTGTAGAGGCTGTCCGTATGCGCATGAAAATGTGTATATATTATATATTATTTATATTATATATTTTATATCATGGCTTGTTATGCGATTGGATGTGAATTTTGGATGTAAATTGTTCAAGAATTTTCTTAAGACTGCTCTTAAAAAAGGAGTGCGGGACTATTCAAACAAATTGAGTAGTGCTATTAGAAAAGTAAAGCAAACTAGCGGGAAACATGATCACTGTTACTTTTAATACAGAGGCAGCTGCATGATCACGTACCAGTGGTATATGGTCAATGACGTGCTTCTTATCCAAAATCCTCACGTATCCTTGGGAAGGATGGAAACTGAGACATCTCTGAGGTTCTCCATCTCTAACTTGTGAAATTCTCAATGCTCAAGAAATGCTCTTAATTCCCAGATGTATTACCTTGTTTATTTTGCTGCCTTAATTAGCTTTGAACTGTGAATGTCCATGTGCCTCTTTCCAGACAGAGCTATCTCTGGAGTCTAGACTGCAGCAAATTGGAACAATTGCCCAGGGCTCTGCTGCACCGGGGAAACCCTGGAGTGAAGCTACTTGCGCTTTGGCACATGTGTGGATGCAGGCTACGGAGTGAGGATGAAAGGACGGGAGTTAAAACAATAGAGTGCCATTATCAAAAACCAGGACTGCAGTCCTCAGAGAAACCCTTACCCTAACTTCTTCCTGTGTCTTGTAAAAGTAACAACTCCAGGGCCCCATATGCTATGAACCCACTCTCAAGGATCCCCCGTACCTTAAGCATCTCATGTGTTAGCAGGAATTTATGCCTCTACACATTCATTCAACTAACCTTTTTCAAGGCCTAAGTTTTTAACCTTCCCACTTGTATTGTGTAACTCAGTATGTGTCACAGTCTGAAGATCACTGTCATACACCCCAGTGAACAACAGATCCATATGATCGGTTCATTAAAACTGTGTTTTCCGGCCCCACCTCCTGAGCTGCACGTTCACTTGTAGATGAGGCCTTGATACTTGTGTTTTTAGAAAACATCCATGCCCATTTGTGAGGCATTTAACTAGATAAAAATCCCTTAGTTACTCACTACATAATTGTTTATTGAATTTTACTGTAAAGACTACACTAGACTCCACAGTATGAAGTTGATTTCACTAAAAGCCCTTCTGTACCAGTCATGGTCCAAGAAGGTAGCACAGGGCATACTAATGGGATACTCCAGGGGGCTTAAAGGAAAAGGTCATCATAAAATGATGGGCAGGGTTAAAGAAGCCAGAAAAGACAAGGCAAACCACTCAGGTCAAGCAATAGCTAGAAGAGCTATCACCCCTAGAAGTAAGGTCACAGGTGAGGGTCTTATTCCCAGAGCCCTCTGAATGTACAGCCCTGTTGGAGGGGCTGCCTACCAGGGCCAGCCAGGGCTGTAAGTCAATGATTGTCTTCCTGGTCTTGGATGTAATGACGTCATTGGTGAAACCCAATCAGAATCCAGAGAGCAAGGAGCCTGAATGATCAGTATCTCAAGGCACGGAGCAGGCGGACATGGAGAGTAGTTTCCTTCCAGAAACTGTCAGTCTACTGCCTTCCACTCATTGTGTAGTTATTAATGAGTAAAATGACAGTGAAACAATGGCTAGCACTTATCATTTGATCTCTTAGCTTTGTCTCTGGGACTGCATAACTCCCAGCTCCTTTCAGCTAGCCTGGCTGTGCTGAGGGTCAGCCAACTGTGTGAACATCAGGGCTGAACAGCGACTACATAGAAAGGTTCATTCTTCAGACAGCTGCACATTTCTAAACATGTGCACAAGTGTGCATGCGTAAACATGTGCTGACACACATCCGTATGTGAGATCCACAGGACAGTGTGGAATGCCCTCCTGGACCCTGAACCTTTGGAAATTTACCACAAATGAAATATTGTGGTCTTTGAATAACTTTTTAACATCTGTAAAATGCAATAACTATGGATAGACTGATTCATGCTAAAATAATTCAATATATTGATGTTAAACAGCATAAGCAAAAATGTTACTGATTTTCAAAGAGATTGCATCTCTGTATCAATTTTGTAGCTTTCTTTGCTTACACTTTTGGCTTCTACGATGATGAAAAACCCATTCCTATATAAAAGTTCTCAGCTTCCAGCCTCGTTCTTCTAACCCGATGTTTTAATGCGTAAGATTTGGTTAAAAATCATTTAATTCCCTATTTTTAGAGCAACATGGAATTATGAACCAAAACTTAATGATAATGAGGACAATATTGCAGAGGAAGACACACATCTTCTCTGATACATTGCCAAAAATATGCTGCTGGGATGGGGACCACCCAGAAGCTTCAGCTGGCACATGATGCATCAGCCCATATGTATTAAAAAGAAAGGAAAAAGAGGAAAGAAGAAAGGGAGGAATGAAAAAAGAAGGAAAATGAACTACGTAGATCACTGTTAGTTCAGTAGCATGTTCCTGAGTAAAATTTAAAGAGGTGGTTCTAAACTCCAAATTCTGCTTACTGGATGCTGCAGAGTATGACCGCATGGTTTTCAGCCCTCAATATCTTAAAAGTTTGGTGGGGTATGTGTTTGAATCAACCAGCAGCATCCCTCAAGGAAGGCACTATGCTGAATTCCTGGCTAGAGATAGAAGCAAGTTCTCTAGACATTCAGTTCTTGTACCCATTCTGCTTTGGAATTTGGGGAAGGCATCATGCTAAAATTGGAATTTGAGTTGGGCCTCAGAAGAGAAAAGGACATTCAGATTGAGGGCTGGCGGGAGAGGTCCTTCCAAGGGAGGTGGGTGCGTGTAAAGCAAGCACTCTGGAAGAGCCATGTGTCCAGGGAAAGGCAGGTCAGTCAGTGGGTCAGCAGGGTGTGAAAGAACACATGAAGGACACTAGAGAACCCATTTGGACTAGGTCTTGGGAGGACTTGAAGACCAGGTACACTTTGGGGTTATTCCCTGGGCAGGGAGAGTCACTGGAGTATTTGGCATCAGAGAATAGAAATACAGAAGAGAGAAGACATTATCTGCTAGCTCTATCGTCTGCTGGGTGGAAGAAGAGTACAGTGCAGCAGTTGCTGACTGAGCTCTCAGGAAACACAACGACTTCTGAATTTGGGAAGGGTTTCTGTCGATGAAAGAGAGGGGCAACAAGTAGGGAAGCCCTTTGAAAAGGTATCATGGGAGGGTGGGTTAATCTATGGGATGGAGGCCTCGGCAGGGGGAAGGGACTGCCCAAGATGTCCAAAGGCTGAGGTTTCTGGCATGGGTGACTCATGTCTTGGGCGGAGATGAGACTGATCCACTTCCTTCCTCCTTCCATTTTGTTTCTCTTTACAGCCCCTCCCCCCAGTTGTGATAGTAGACATATCAAGTTGGAGTTTCTGGTGGAAAATTCTAGTCTGAAATTGTAAAGTTCATTACTGAGCTTGATTATATACAACTGAAAGTTAATTGCATAGAGTTTAGGGTAAGTAGTATATGGGATGGGGGTTAGCAGAAGTTCGTGAAGCAGAGGGAAGAAATGTGGACAAAAATCAAAAACACCCTTCCAAGATCAGATAGAGGGCTGAGTTGGATCTGGGTTATTTTTGATGCAAGTTTTCTCTTATGGTTATTTGAGGGGAAGTTCTGCCATTACCTGTAGTGGCTTGATTAGAAAGCATAGCATTGAGTGATCTCATTTGTTTTGACTTTCAAGCCAGTGGTTAGCACCTAGTTGGACAGTCATTAGACCTAATGAAAACAAAAGAATTGATATTTGCATCATGGAGCGCCCTCATCAAGAAGAGAGAGAGTGTGTGTGTGTGTGTGTGTGTGTGTGCCTGTGTGTCTACACCTCAGACATTTGTTTCCCTTTTTAATTAAATAAAGCCCATGTTTGCTGGCTTTTAGGGTGGGCTGCACGGCCCATCTGTTTAACTAGGCATTTGCCTGATATTGCAGGGGGAGGATTGGCAAGTGAGGGTGTGAATTTGAATACCAGATATGGGCTATTTAAAGCTGAATTTTGTCTTTAATAAATTCACCCAGAGGTGTTCAGCAATAGGTAGTTAGTAAAATGATCATAATTTGTGCAGAAGAATATTTTCTTTTCTTTTTTTTTTTTTTTTTTTNTTTGCGGAACCGAGGATTGAACTCAGGCCCTTGCGCTTGCCCGGGAAGCACTTATTCCACTGAGCCATTTCCATGGCCCCTGAAGAGTATCTTTAAGGTTGAGTACTCTGTGATTGGAGGGAGAAACAGGCCCCATGAAGTTCATCTGTGATAATGTTTCAGTTCCTTCAGTTCCCACCACCATGGAGGGCAGAGTACTTAGATAATTGCTTTTGATGTACTGAAAGGGAAACGGATATTCCATTTCTTATGATGCAGAACTGTCTGAAGAGCAAATAATACATAAATACTTTCGTGATAGGATGTGTAAGAGCAGTCTGTACCCAGGATCAAGGCTTATCAATCTTTGAGGTTTCTAAAAGGAATTGCAATTTATGACGAGTCAGAGTAAACAGTTGGATTACATTCTGAAGTACGTGTCCCATCAGGTAAAATCATTGTGATTACAGGCATTGGAGCTGTAAGTCAGTTCTGTGGTAAGAGGTTGAAAATGTAAAACAAGTATGATTGTGCTTACTGGCTAATCCCTCTCTGTATCTCTGCTGAATAAACTACAAAGAAAGAGGGAAGAAAGAAGGTTTAAATAAGAAGACAAAATATAGTATGTCACGTTGATAAAGAAGAAGCACTTATACAGCTTGAGGTCCAGTCATGAGAAAATATCCCAGAATTGGGCCATTAAAAAAGATTGCAAAGAAGTTATTACTTGAAATTTGCTTCTTTTGTTTGCCTTTTTTTTTTTTCTTTTTTAAAGTCTCAGCTAAGTTCTTTATTTTCTGATGCTAAAAGCTCAGGTTTTCATTTTAACACCCAGGATCTATTGTTCAGAACGGTGTTGTTTTTTAAAAAGCAAAAGAAGAGAATGGTTTTAAGAGTTTTGCATATGTTTGACAGCAGAAGATAATAAACATAAATAAATCTTTAATATTTCCCCTAATTTGGTTTGTGCCATGCAAATGTCAGGACTAGAAAAACAAATCAATAAACATTTGAAGGAAAACAATATACATAACTTATTTCATATATTAAAAACAACTGTCAAACAATTATGACCTCATGTATTGGTTGCTTGTTTCGAAATATTCCTACTAGAGTTAAAAAATGCCATGAGGGCCTTTGAGCTTGAACATATTGTGTCAATCAGGAGCATATGTAATATATCTAAAGCATGAGGTAAAAATTTTCTTCATAAATTATCTCATAAATAAATAAGTAATTTGCTTGAAAAAGTTTACAAAAATATTTGTGCTTTTATTAAGTTCTCGACAGATCTTTTGTGGCCAATGGAAATGGGTTCATACAGACCGCATCCTGCTCTGCTGTATCCTGACTTAAAATGCACATCGTAACATGAAGACATTCTTCATCTCTCAGGCTAACTTCAGCAAAATCGAGTCCGTGAAACTTCATTCATTAAATTTTTAAGTGAGCATGAATTTGTTGGCTCCAGTACCTGAAGTGTAACTTTATCCTTTCAATTAAAGGACGTAATTCACCCTTAGACCTTTGGCTTTAATTTTTCATATAACATATAATTTTGGGTACACTTAATGGTCAGATTTTGTATTATTACAGGTGGAAAAACACCAGCCGCTCTCAAGGGTTTTGTGCTTGCAAAAGCATGTAATTTAATTTTTTGTGAACCAATTTAATCAATGATTATTTCATGTGAGTAAATTTACACTCTGACGATTGCCTTAGACTCCAGAGCCACTGTGGGGGGGGGTCACTTCCCCTTTTAAAATGTCATTTAAATCTTGGGGAGTAGCAGGAGATTACGGGCCTAATCCTTGTGATAAATTGTATTATTTAACTTTACTAAGATGCTCTAGAAGCAGATTTTATCAGTCAGATACCAGCTTTAGAAGTTTTAGGTGGCATTAACCCTTTAAATACAATCTGGCTACTCGGATACATATTTCAAAATGTATTTGACCTAATATTTTTCAGTGCGTCATGGCCAAGGAATGTTTCATTCCAACCCTTATTATTTTTCTGAATAAAAATGCTTCTTGCTGTGCTGTGCAGATTTCCATAAAAGTCAGTGTATTAATGTGTGCCTTAAAAAAGAAAATTAAAAGGTCTATTTAATATTAGAATATGTTTTAGGGGGAAAATCGGTGGTGGACAGTGTTAAATAACTCCAGTGTGGAAAGGCCTGTATTTAAACAGGGATACTTTTTAGGCGGGAAATCGGTGGTGGACACTGAAACAACTCCAGCGTGGTCATGACCACGCGCGCGAGTCCTTGAAGATCTAGCTGTTAGTTCTCCCTGCATGCAGAGCTATATATAAATCTGCTCTCAACTAATTTAAATTGATGATAACACAAGAATAACTATGCATATGAGGTTCACTGTCTTCTCCCTCCTTTAGGGAATATATTGTTTGCCTCATTGCGAAACTGTATTTTGAGTAGTCTTTCACCTGACTAGTTTTTCTATTGCAAAAGAGTTACTGCTTTTCTATTCATAAAGAGTGCGTGCCACATACGACCAAAAAGCTTCTGGAACAAATGTGTCACACGAAGAAATGTATCTGACTGCATAGTTATACTAAATAAAAATAAAGACCTTAGAGAAAAAGGAAAAAATTTAAGGACACGTATTTCAGTCTTACATTTTTATATGACTGCTTTTTCTCATTTCTGATAATAGTATGTTTCCAAAACATACTCATTTCCAGAAAGATGCAAAAATCATTTAGTGGAAAGTATTTTGGAGGAAAGCACCTCATCTTCAGCTCGCAGATTCATGATTGTACCTCTCTAAAATTCTAATTTTGATCATTTTGTAGTTTAGAGAAGGAAGATGTTTCTCCTTTTAGCACAAAATTAGTTGAAACCGACTACTTCCACCCCCGTCCCCCCCAAGAAACACTCCGAGAGCCACCCCTCTGAAGAAAATGAAGTCTAAAGCCCAATAACTCTTTACTTAGTTTTTAACACCTCCGATGGTTCCAGTCGTGTCTCAGTGATGTTTCATGCATTGTCTTTAGAAGTTAAACAACAACAACAACAAAAAAAAAAAAAAAAAGAAAAGAAAAAAAGAAAGAAAGAAAAAACAAAACAAAAGAAGAAGAAGGAAAAAAAAAAAAAAACCCAAACCAAAAACCACCTCATTTCTGTGAACTTTGCGTGGAGACAGTTTCTCCCCGCAATGGGCATCTTTGGAGAGATGAAGTAGCAGCGCGTGGAGCCTAACTCGGAGTTACCCTGCAGCCCCTGCAGCCCTGCGAGCACGTCTGCATAAGGGGGTACCCAGAGGGACCCACTTCATCTGCCCTGTGCACCCCCAATAGCCCCTTCCGGGCGGCGTCCCCCGCTC
>NDGN011488126.1:0-14844 GCA_002564285.1 Tympanoctomys barrerae
TTTTTTTCTTATGGTACCAGGGATTGAGCTCAGGACTCTGCACTTGCCAGCAAGTGCTTATTCTTCTAAGCTATCTTCCTGGGCCAGATACGTCTTTTTTTGAAAACGAATACAGAGGTACCTTCTACAAGTTCACACAATTAAATGGAAAAAACAAAAATTGTCCTAAAGGGTTTCACCACCTCCCACAGCAACATGTTTTGCCTCGATTGGGCTTCCTTTGCACACCAGTCAAGCTGGCAATTAAGCTGGCAAACATAGTCGAAACCGTTTGCTTAATATGATGATAATGCAGCCCTCTGCAAACCCTTGAACAGTTGGGCCCACACATCAACTCATTCCACGTTCGCTTTCCTTCTCTTGCTGCTCAACCCAAATTCTCGCAGCTGCTAAAGGAGGGGAAGACGTTCAATCCTGTCATGTCCTCCTCCACTGACAGCATTTATACCCCTGAGAAGCAATCTTCTGCCATCCTCCTAAATGCTTTGCAGAACTCATCATCAAGTTGGTGGCTTCGAAATTTCTTGTGCGTTTGCAGGAACATCTGTGTTGCTCTCTTGCATCTACGCTGAGAAGAGCAAATTGAAAACTCAGACTAGAGTTGGGCTGGCAGGAGAATTATTTTTGTCTTACAGACTTGTTCTCATCTATTTCTTGAGAAGACCGTAGCCCTGAGGAAGTCCGAATTCTCACCAGAATCAGCATAATCAGGGTCCCCTAAAGGAGCTAACAGTGCAAGGAAAGTGACACCCTTAGTACTGGCTCTTGAAGAAATCAGGGGGAGCACTTGTGGCTATGACAAGGTACAACATACATTTCTGCTCCTCTAGCTGGTTCTTTCAGGATCACATTCTTTCAGGATCAGCCTTAGACTTTAGAATAATGCTCAGAAAATAGAAGGCACTCAACGAAGAATATTTGTCACCGGACTGGTAGTGACTATATTCACTGCATGAAATGTACAATAAAAACTAGAACATAATAGGACACCAAAGTTCACAAATAAAGTATCACCAAAACTGAGATCTTTTCTACACATGAAAGAAATTAATCAGAATATATCATTTTAGACTATAAATGCCAACACATCTATCACCAGTTGCCTGGCAAATGGAGCTTTGTAGACTACTGCCTTCTACATTTTAGGAATTAAAGCCCTGGATTTACATTCAAGCATGCCCATATGACAAAAGCATTTTCACTTATGTTGTTTATCAGTTTATATATGAGAAGGAATTCCTTACAACACACCACCAGCCCCTCCTTTGTTAAGGAATATAGTTTTGGCAAAGTTCCTCTTCAGACTGTGCAGAAAGTACATATAGTTATTATTATTAATTTTTTTAATGTATTTGGTCCTGGGTCTCACTAGGCAGCTCAGACTCATAGTGATCCTCCTGTCTTAAGCCTCTCCAGTGCTGGCATTACAGACATGTGCCACCACGATCCAGCCAGGGACTAGGTCACCGGCTCAGCATCCCTGGGAGCAGGGCCAGTGCAGCATGTGATGCTGGGGTTGGAAACCTGGTCCCTGTGCTTGTCTAAGTAAGTGCTTAGTCTGCTGAGCTATCTCTCTGGCCCTATATATAATTATTGGGTCAATAAATGTGATGGCTATTCCTTTTTAATAACAATAGTGCCCTAAAAACCTCATCTCTATTGCGCAGTGTTACCAACCTCCAGTTTTTTTACATGATCTTCAGCTGAATCTGTTCAGTGTGAGTTTAGCCTACCTGATTCCTTGAAGGAATTCTCCCAGGGAGACACTCATTATAACAACTTCAGCTGCAACTAGGTCATGCCACTCAGATTTGGGTTTGTGAGTAATTTCTGGCTTCTTTGAGATCTACTCTTTCCAAGTTACCCAAACCTTGAGAACTACATCATGGGCATTAGACCCAGTGCTGGCATTCAAATCAGCATAGCCTCAGAGGATCATGTTTCCCTGTCTTTCCAGCTACGGTTCACCTACAAGCGATGACAGAGTCTCTTCGGAAACCATTCTTCCGATGACTCACAAGCCCAGTCTCTAGGGTCAAACAAGTTCTCCCAGGGTTGTTCTAGTGTCCTAGTGCAATTCTTTCTACCGGCTTTTGACTTTTCTCCTAGACCCTCTTGCTGGAATCCCACCGAATCCTCCCCCCCAGAAAGCACCATCTTGCTGTAGTGAGTTCATTTTCAGTTCTCACAATGACTAGTTATTAGGAACTCAGCAAGCACCTTATCCCCAAAGTACAAACTGGGGTGGTAGAGAAGAGACCCTTGGTATTACAACATTATTTCACAGAATAACATTATTGGCAAATTCTCATATCCAGTGAAGATCAAATTGATGCAAAATTTTTGCTCTCCCCAAATAATTCTCTTACCTCACTTCCCCACAGAATTTCATTTTATGGAAAAGTGAAATAATATTTTATACACCATAGCATTTCACACCAAGTAGTTTTTTATTTAAGAATTATAAAACATACTCATCAAATATTTTTGGCATATGATATACTATACATTACATTTCTATATGGTGTTTTTTTTTTCTATATTTTTTAAAATGCTGGCCAAAACTGTGTTGAGATTCTATTTAGGATGTAACCTCAAGTATAGTCAGTTATAATAAAAAAAAAAGTAATGAACTCAGAGAAAATTAGCACTTGTCCTATAGTTGCTAGACTTTGAAGTTTTATTGAAATTAATTAGAAGGGCCAGTGAGATAGCTCAGCAGACTAAGTGCCTGCTTAGGCAAATGTAGAGACTAGGGTTTGATCCCCAGCATCACATGCCATGCCAGCCCTGCTCCTGGGCATGCTGAGCCAGCCACTGAGACCAGGCATGGTGGTGTAAGCCTGTAATCCCAGCACTAGGGAGGCTGAGACAGGAGGATCACTATGAGTCCAAGGCCCCTAACAAAATACATTTTAAAAAAAGAAATTAGTTTAGAAACTATACTGTATGTAAGAACAGAGGCAGCCTACAATCTTTTCTTCTAATAGATAACATGAAAGTCTTAGATAGAAAATGTCCTTATCTCTTCTAGAAATAAAATCTCTATTGAGAGGAACAGACCAGAAAACATCAGTCCAACCAGCCCGGGTGTTGGCAATGCATCACACCCCAGCCCTGGCACCGCTAAGCGAGAGTATCTCCATTTGTTCTTCTAGTATAATAGAACGGATGAGGGCAAAAAGGATCTGCTGAATCAGATCATGTTTGACTGAGGAGTGACAGAGGAGTTTCTTCAATTAATAGCCAGCTGCATAATTTGAGCGGCTGCCAGCCCAGCTTTCGTCATCAAGTGACACAGAAATAAACTGTTCTGTACTCAGGTTGCTGGTGTGCTGACGTGAATGAAACTACCCAAATGTTGGGGGACACAGCAAGACGACCAATAACACCAGCTTATTTCAATAGCCATTTAAAGGATATTGGGGCCATCTCATTACTAAGCTGCCTCAGTGACTCTGTTTGGGCCCTAACAGTTGTTTGAATGAACAAATTCATAGAAGGGAAGAAGCCATCGGTAGAAATCCTCATCAAGGTCATGCTGATTTCTTGTCAAGATTAGAAATGCCCATATTCATATTTGACCCTCATGGTCCAGAGAGAAGTGGGAATAAAGAGTTTAAGAAGAGCAGCCTTGTAAGGGGATAACTGAAGAGGAGCAAAGAGCTGACTGGGATGGGACAAAAGGAATCAAGGACAGGTTTAGAGAGGTCAAGTTCCTGTTGGCTCATTCAGAAAAGATTAACAGTTGGAGCTGCTGGGATTTAGCGAGATGCCTGTCCCGGTGGGGCGGTCACAAGTCCATGTGTCTCTTGGCTGCTCAGCCACATTCCTGTCTGTCTGGATGGAGCATGCCCACCCCCTCGCCAGGTCTTTCCATTACAGGCAAGGTTCTGAGCTTTCACGTCAAGGCAAACTTCACTCACCCGTCACTGGATGCAAACACCTCCTCCACGGGGATTTCTTAAGAAAGAAAACTCCACTTGAAAGCCTCTAAGCTAAGCAGTAAAGATCAGACAAACAGAAGCCCTGTAAAAATCTAAAGTGCAGAATATGCAGACATCAAAGATGCCTCCAAATGAGCACGGAGTGGCAGCTGACCCACAAATCCTTTGCTGTTTGCTCCTTCGCTTTCCAACTGCAGCCCTGGAAATATAAAGCGCACAATTCTAAATTTTCCCAGGCCCGTGGTCACAAAATGCTACACACTGGCTTCACCACTGGAGCTGGCAGACCGTCTGTCCTGCAGAGACGGAAGGGGAGGCATGGAAATGGACTGCTACCGTTTGGAAGAACCAGACACAAGGAAAGGGCCATTGGCAGCACTCTTTGGTTCACTCATTCATGCAAGAGAGTTCGCACAGATTGAATTACCCAGTTGACGCTAGTTCTACGCATGCCAAAGGGCAGGAGTTACAAGCCTGCCAAAGGCCACAGTTGCTTGGCAGAGCTGTGTGGTCTGCAGTTCAGGGAAAAGGAAGTACTGGAAAAGGTGCTCCTCCAAAGTTCAGCAGTGACACCCCCATGCTGAGATAATAGAGAAGGGCTTGGGGACCCATGTTGCCTGGATTTGACCCTGAAAACCTGACAGCACCAGACGGATGAAAAAGTTGTTGGTACTGCTAACAGAGGGAAAGGGACAAACAGGAAACCTGTCATCATTACCTACATTCAGAGCAACAGATTCATACAACTGCAAGACACGCCACTGCCTCAGGAGTCGGTCAGTCTGGAAGCCCTTGAGCTGGTGGCAGCCAACACCTTCGGCACTAGGAATCAGTTTTGTGGATGACAAATTTTCCATAGCTATGGGGTGGGGCGGGGGAGGATGGTTTCAGGATGATTCAAATGCATCCCATTTATTGTTATTTCTTTTATTATAACATTGCAGTATATAAGTATATAAATAAAAGTTATGGTTTGTGTCTAAATGTCCATCCACCCTTAGGCCTCGCGGGGTCATAGATTTTGTTTGTTTGTTTGTTTTTTGTTTTTGAGGTGTCTAAATCTAGAACGTGTGATTGGCCCACAATGCTGGGATTAAAGGTGCTGGCATTAGGGATGGGTGACTGCTGGAACAGTCCACTGGTTGAATTTGCACCACCCTAATCCTAGCAACCTACATAAGATAAATGGGGCAGAAAGGGGTTTCTTTCACCTTTTGTTTGCTATTGTTTCACTGTCTTCTGTAGCCATGCACTGTTGCCCTCATGCCAAGTGTCACCCTTCATAAATTTTTCTCTTCCTTTTTTTTTTTTTTAGCATCAGGAATCAAACTCAGGGCCATGCACTTGCCAGGCAGGCACTTATGCTGCTAGGCTCTCTCTATCCAGCCTTAGCGCCACCCTTCATATCTTGGAGACAGCCAATGATGAACTGAAAACACTACAAACTATAAGCTAAATAAACCTTTCCCCTTTTACCTTTGAGTATTGGGTATTTATTTTATCTCAGCAACAAGAGAAAAGTAACTAACATAATAATATAATTACACAACTCACCATAATACTGAATCAGGTAAATAAAATCATGCACCAGCCCAGTGCATACTAAAATAGGTTTCAGACTCTGATTTAAAGCCTTCCACCAAGGCCCAGGGAGATCGCTCAGTAGAATAAGCACTTGCCTAGCAAAAGCAGGGTCCTGAGTTCAATCTCCAGTACCGCAAAAAATAAAAAAAGAAAGAAAGAAAGTCTGCCACCAGAGGCAGTCATGCAGCTGAAATACATCAACTCATTTGCCATGATACATCCTGTCACCAGATGCAGTCTGTTGCTAGCTACTAATATGAGCAGTGGTGGGGTTTTGATGTTAGTCTGCAAGCAAATGATTTGGTACTGTCTCTGTACAGTCAGACCTCTTTGCTCATGTTCCTGAGCTGCATCTGCAGCTGCGGCCCAGGGGTAGCATCACCACCTCAACTCCACCCTGGATCGTTGGGCAGGAGATGCTGAGAAGGAGCAGGCTACCTCATTCCCTTCATGTACAGCTACCAGTAGGCTTCAAGTTCTTCTGAGAGCCTAATGCTGCTTCTGATCTGACAGGAGGCAGAGCTCTTGAGGGTGGTAGGGTGCGGCTGTGTGAAGGCTTGTGTCTACAAGTCCCCCACTGTCCCATGTGGTCATGGTTGGGGCTTTTTCAGAGTGGCTGGATGCCGTGTGTGCTGAAGGAATTGATTCATGGCGCAATGCTAGGATCAAGGGCACTAGAAGTAAGGTGTGAGTACTACCTGCCCTGAGTAGTCTGGATAAGCCAAAGGGGTAGGAAGATGAGTTTAAGGTCTGGTTTTTGCTACCTCTGTCCACCATGAACTCTTCCCTGTGAAGCTGCTCTGTCTTGGAGCCAGCTGATTATGGACTGCAACCTTTACAAACAGGGAACAACATAAACTTTTCCTCCCTTCACTTGGGGGTGTTGGGTCAGCAGTGAGAAAAGTAATTAACACATTTATCTCAGCAATGAGAAAACTACCTCACACATTTTGTTTAAGGAATGAGAAAACTACTTAACACAGAATGTGAATATAAGGGCCAGCCAGATAGCTCAGCAGACTAAAGTGCCTGCTTAGGCAGAGGAGGGTGCTGGGGTTCCATCCCAGGTGTGTCCTGCTGGCCCCGCCCCCAGGGCATGCTGGGATGGCGATTGGGACTGGGCGTGGTGGTGGGCACCTGTAATCCCAGCATTGGGAGGCTGAAAACAGGAGAGTCACTATGATACTGATCTACATAGTGAGACCCTGTAGACCCTGTACTAAATACATTTTAAAAAAGAATGTAAGTATAAATGAAGTTTCCCTAGTGTGCCCCACTCAGCTCCTGTGTGCCCTGGTTCCTAGCCGTTAACCAGATTTTTCTGCAGTTTATATTGGACGGAGAGAAGCTGCTAGCAAGCTAACTTAGCAAGCACTTTTTCAAATGTCATATGGAGTGTCAACAGACACCTAAAATGCAACTTGCTCCCAGGTCAGAAATGTTTAGGTAGAATATAGGTTTGATCTCAATACAAGCTTGCGTGGCATTTGCCCCAATAAAGTGACTCTTCCAATGAAGTGCTTTATCTTCTAGCACTCACTAAATCATACAGGTATAAACAGAAACAGAGAACTTGGATCATTAAGCCGAACATTGTATAAAAGCAAAATGCTCTGTCTTGTTTTTATAAACTTCACTCTGGACAGACAGATCTTTTATTTCCATACCTGAGCTAAACAGTACACATAGATTTATTAACAAATTATTTTTAGTAAAATACTGATCTATTTATAGTCTTATCTCTTTGAGTCTGGAGCCACTCAGCCAATTGATGACCTATTTTTCAACCTTTTCTCTTTGATTTGTTCTCTACCAGGCTAAAAGATACAGCAGGACAACCTTAGAGTCTCTGCAGTTAGAACAATAACAAACACAACGGCATAAGATTGCTACCACAACGGTAGACCCTACACGAGATAAGCCTCATGCCCTCTCATCTTTAAAGCTAACAGTCATTTGAAGCTAATATCCAATTATGTCCACAGACAAAGGTTTGCAGAGGTAAAGAGATAAACCGAAACGCCACTGTGCCGGAGCTCATTGATAGTGAGCCATTTGCCTTTTGGAGGTTTCATTGATGCAAACACTCCACTACAGTGCGTTTGCCGTTAAGTTCACCACCACGGCCCCAGCTGTACTCTTGAAGTTCATGTTTCTCCTGGTCTCGGTGACTTTTTGTTGGCCCATACACCGTCATTCCTTAAGATTGAGAGCTACAGCTTATTCATCTGTTCTCCTTAGCGCCTAGGACAATGCCTGTCACCTGAGCGAAAGAAACGCGAGAAGGAAATATAAATCACGCAGCCCATAAGTGGTAGGATGGAGTTTAAATTCAGAAACATGTGCTTCCAGTATCTCACAGGAAAAGAAATGCAGTTTTATCGGTGATGTTTGGCAGAAAAATAGGGGTTGGAATTACTTTATTAGTTTTATTCGAGGTAGTAAACAACCAGGAGTTTTTCTGAAATACTTCTTGGCAAAAGTTACGAATTTAAATTATCTACATTTCTTAAAACCTTAGATAATTAGGAACTAAATGCTCAGATAAGAAGCAGCTTTAATGGAGGGCACTGGAGTTTTTATCAAGAATAAATAAGCATTTATTTTGTTAAACCATAGGTAGGCTTTTCAACTGGATTATAGGAAAAATACTCCAAGAAATACCGATATATTGAATAAAGCCCTAAGTGCTCACTCCGTGAAAAAATTCTAGTTTTCTTTATTATACAAATTCACAGCATAGGTACAATCAGATGGCATTTCCTTCTGCAGTGACTTTATTTGAAAATAGAAATCAATGCAAGCCAAAAATTCATACTGAAACAGCTTTAAGTCTTGTGAGAAGACTAAGCTGAGTTATTCAGTTCTGCTAATGATCAGAGTGAATGAAACAGTGAATGACCAATGTTAACTAACATTAAAGTGAAAACACACTTAAGCAGAAAGATACACAATAACTCAAAACAAGTTATTTAGCTTAGCAGATTTTCCTTGCTTCATAGCTTCTCACACGTCATCAATTTAACTATGACAAGGTGAGCTAGCTAACAACACAGTAGGCACTGGGCAGGGTCTACAATTCTTTCAAGAGCCTAAGAAAATCTTTGAGTTTCTCTCTAATAAGAAGAAAACTGAATCGAATCGGGTTTAGATTTTAACTTTATGTCAATGCACCTTTTAAAACATATATTTAAAAATGCATATGAATATAAATAAATAAAAATATATTTTATAATTAGTTTTTTTTTAATGGAGTAAAAGATGCACAAAGTTATGGGCCATAGGGAAAAAAGGGATTGGGGGAAGGGGATTTAAGGAAAGAAAAGGCATCAGGTACAAACCCATACGATGAATGTGATCATAATGTATATCTAAATTCTACCAATAAACTTAAGAATAAAAAATTACTAATATAAAAAATCATGGTATGGCCTTGAGCAATGTTTATTTAATTAATTAATTAATTTTTAATATTTAATTTATATAAACTTGCTATGACATAATTTGCCAGGATGATAGGAAAACTTTAATGTTCTATGTCTTTCTTTTCTTCTTTCCCATCAAAAGCAAAAACAAAAAAAAAAAAAATCCCTTAAAAAGACTGAAAATTCCTATCAGTGGATTGGCTATGGCTAGGCTGTCAATCAATTTCAGTCCCAAATCCAGTGTCACTGGTTAGTGAGCAAAAAAGATTTCAGAAGAAAGTTTCCTTTTTCTGTATGTCACATCTCTAATCTAGGTTAGTTTTGAAGTAATCACATTATCAAAGAAACAAACAAACAAAAAAAAAAAAAGTTGAACTATATTCTAGAATACTGTGCCTTAACAGCAATATGAACTTATAAATGCACATGTGCTAAAATTACTATTTTGAGCCTCTGAATCAGTTGATTGAACTGAGTAATTCCAGAATCCAAGGGGATGCTTCTCTGTGTATTCACACCCAATGGCTGATTCAGTACTAAACGGGTGGCCTAAATTCTAAATAAGAAGACATGTCAAAGTGACGATCAGGCTGGCTTATCCCAAATATACAGCACAACATTACTCACAAAAATGTCATGGTTTCAGGGCAGCCACGCCATACTATGCTTTTGATTGCGTTACTTATGTGAAGTCTATGTATTTCCATTCAGAGGACGTTGATATATAGGTACACATTTTTCACTTTTTTCCTGAGATCTAACAATTCTATAGGTAGAGCCAAAGTCAACAGGAGTTAAGATAGAGTACCTTTAATCTTGTAGTGTTTGTTAGTTATCTGTTAGCCTGAAAACAAAAACGCTTACAATGAAGTTTTATTATGTGGAAACTATATTTATTTATGACCACCTAGCAATCTTCTATTATAATGTCTTACTTATATACGGAGACCAATAGAGAGGCTCAGCCACTGAAAGTAAACTCAAGTATTTTCTTCTTTTCCAAACTCATTTACATAATTCTTTAACTATGCTCTCCCTTTACAAGGAAGTTAAAGTACTCAGAAGTGTCTTCTGGTTCATTGCAACAGATATGCCTCTTTTTTTCTTTTCAATTTGGTCATAGTGGATCTTATATGCAAGTTGCACGTGTTCTTCTTTTCTTGTAATAATGAAACCCACATTTTCCTTTAAAGGATCATCCTGCTGATGAGCGTGGACCGGTTCAGTCACCCTGGATTCATGGCTGGCGCTGAGTCCACGTCTGTCCCTGTCCCACCAGCCTAGCGTCTTGTCTCCCGCCGTGGGGTCTTTGGGAGATAAATGTGCTTTTCTCACTGCATCACTAGAGGCAGAGTTCTGCCCGGCGCTGCCTCAGCTTTCTTTGCCATGACATAGGGACTGTGTGAGAAAGAGGCAAAGACAGAGACATAGAGCGAAAGATCCACCAATTCCCTAATTACCTTGAGAGGGCTGCAAAGAAGTCTTCTTGAAGCCAACTACATGTGAATTGCCCGATTCCCAATTTCAAGATTCAGTAAGCAGACTTCTGGTTTACGTCAGTTTAAATTTTCTTTCTGCTGCTTGAAACTAATAAACGAGAAAACTCTTAACACTGTTTCCCCTCATAAATTCTTTTTAATTATTAAGGAATGTAGTAGAAATCTTCCTTGCTTCTAGTCCATTCTTGTTGATTTAGTCTTTCTTCCATTGCTGCCTTCGTATTTGATTAAATAGAAGGGGATGCAACAGATGTTTATTGTATCACAACAAATTCACTCACTCATGTATTCATGTATGTGTGTATTCATTTATTCATTCAATAAATGATTACTACACAACTATGAAGTTCTAGACATCCCTGGCATGAAAGATTGCTAAAGATTTGTAATTGAGTACAAATGGTCTATCTTAAAAGGTTGTTGCGGGGGCCGGGGAGATGGCTCAGTAGAATAAGCGCTTCCCTGGCAAGCACAAGGGCCTGAGTTCAGTTCCAGGTTCCATCAAAAAAAAAAAAAGGTTGTTGTGCAATATGGTAAGGGGGAGTGGAACATTAATAAAGACATATCTGAAAAATACTTTAAGTAGACACATGTGCAGTAATAGAAAATATTAATGTAGGAAGGAGGATACAAAATGTTTGGGCTTGATGGGTTTTGCTTTGTTAAGAAAAAGATATTTGCACAAACACCTAAAGAAAATAGTCCCTTAGTAGGGAAGGTGTGGGGCCTAGAGCAGGGGGTACTAGGAGTGGTGCAGGAAAGCGTATGGCATTTTTCTACCCAGGAATCTAACTCCTTACATAAGAGGGAAGCTAGCCATACCCCGCTAGAGGTTTGTGGGGCAAGTTTTTGCTGTTACAGAGAAATCAGCACGTTTGTCTTGTTTGACTCGGTAAACAGAAACAGGACTGACTGAGGGGTGGCTGATGGTTCCTCAGATTGTTAAGGTTTCCATCCCAACTGTCATATTTAAAGGCTGGAACCTGAATTGGTGACTAATTTTGTGAAGCACCTGGAGCTCCTTAGGGCAAAAGCACTATGTCAACACCAACATTAAACAAATAGCAGTAATTGGGCAAGTCCTCTGCCGGTGTAAGGCAAATAAAATACGCTTCCATTTGGAAGCTCATGACATCTGCCAGATTAAGCAACAAGGAGGCAAAACATTTTCAGAAAACCACTTTTCTTCCCATTGTGTGTGGCCTCAAAATAACTACTATAAAGTGTTATGTATTCAATGGTAAATTCAATTGAGTTGTTTTTTTTTTTTTAATTCACCAACACAACAAGGTACTGAATAAGCACTTGAGACACACTTTGTCAATCTACAGACAGTTTTACTATTAGTCAGGCTGGGGAAATAGCTCAGTAGAATAGTGCTTGCCTGGCAAGTGCAGGGTCCTGAGTTCAATCCCCAGTTCCACCAAAAAAAAAAAAGTTTTACTATTAATCAAAAATAGGAGTAGAGTGGCAATCATGGAAGAGAGAACGGAACCACTTTCCACCAGTTTATAGAGCCCATATAAATCTATCTCTACAAGTCCACTGTTAAAAAGGACTCTCTTTCAAGCATTGTGGCCCTTATTGTTTCTTAGTGTGAACTTTGATTGAAGAAATGCACACAGAATAAGAATGGCTTAAAGATTTTTCAATGATAAATTAAGCACAAATATTGTGGATAGCTTATTAGCAAGTTTCCTTTGTGTTTCTAAGATTTCCACAGGAAAACATATCAAATTTCATTGCTACCTTTTGTCCACCCTACCCAACTTCATACCAAAAGAGGTATGTATGGGATAAAACACACAATGTAAACACATCATTTATAAACAAATATTTGGTCGCTAACTTTAACTAAAACAAAGGGTAGCTCAGGATAAACCTGGTTTTACTATGTTAACTATAAAATTCAATGGCAGCAGAAAGGAATCATTTGCAAAGATTATTGACCATCATTGCTCACAGATTTCTGAAAGGCCTGTATTGAAAGTGTTTGGAATTCACTTAGAATGTCTATTTCATGCAAAGAAACTGAATTTTAGAGAGGTCATTTCACTAGGAATACAAAAAATAGCTCTAGTACCTTGAGCTATAACTGCGGTTAATAATTTTAGAACATCACCAGGATATTTTCATATGAATTATTATATGATTTCTATTTTTTAATGAGCTTTTATATATTCTTAATTTTTTTCCTTGAAATACCATATTAAAATTTTCTCAGGGCTGGTCAAATAGCTCAGTGGATTAAAGCACCTGCAAGCAGGCACAGGGACTAGTGGAGGGAGGTCCGATCCCTGGACCTGCCATGCCAGCCCCACCCCCAGGGTGGGCTGAGATGGCAATTGAGACTGGGAATGGTGGTGCGCACCTGTAATCCCAGCTTTGGGAGGCTGTAAACAGGTGGATCACTATGAGTCAGATCTAGTAGTGAAGCCCTGAACACCTGTAGACCCTTCCCTAGAAATACAAAATAATAAATAAAATAAAATTTTCTCTGCGCATGAGTGATCTGTCAAGTGCATTTAACTTGATATATGAAGGTAGTCCCTATTTCTATATGTTTGGCTTTCTTTTTTGGGTGGGTCAATTTCAGCTTTTCACTATAATATACAGTAATGTAGTTAAATCTTCGCCCATTCCTATTTCCCTAGAATCAATCTTAGCAGTGAAGTCTCTTGTTCACAGAGCATAATTTTCAGGTTTGTATTAACTATTGATGTACTGTCTTCTAGAAAGCCTACTTAGACTTTTACTGCTAGTAAATAAGAACACCCTGACTTTAATCAATATTTACCATACTTAGCAGCGCCTTTAAAAAAATCTTTAACACTGATTAGAGAAAATGTTAGCCCACTCTGGCTTCATTTGCATTCCTTAATGGTTGATCTTTTAGTCATGCTATTGACAAGTTGTGCTTTCTTTTTTCCCCCAAGAACTGATTATGTTGACTTCTTTGTGAAGAGGATCATTTTATTTTTCTCATTGATTGCTCAAAGTGTCCCTTTTGCAATATAGGAAATAGATTCCTGGACATGTTATATCCCTTTACAGCTTATCTGTGGTCACTCTAGCAATTTTCCTCAACAGACGCTGTTCTATTGAGATCATGTACTTTAACTTATGTCGAATTTGGAAATAAGCATTTCTGTAGAAAGACACAGCTCAGGCCAAGTCTTTTTTGCATGTGGTCACCTTGCTACGGTGTCCTTGGGTACCTTTCCTTCTCCTATCCCCATATAACTGCCGCACCAACTGGGAGGTGTGGTGATTGTCTCACTCTTTCTCAGCGTAGCAAACTGGGAAAGAAATTTTAAGAGGTCGGAAATAAAATATGGTGGTGCAGGTCTTCGCTTCTCCCCCAAGAGAAAACACTTGGGTCTCCATGGCAACGCCGTACACGTGTATCATCCCCTCTCCACTTTGAGCTTTGAAAGCTTGAACAGGCTCTTTCCGCATAACCGAGCTGCTAAGTGATTTAATAGGCGTTCCCTGAAATTCACCAACAGTAGTAGGATTTATAACAGAGACGCCTCTCCAATGCTGCTTGCCATTCTTACCACCTGGCTCCGGATAAAGGGAGATCGCTGGGACTCGTTCCTGACTGTACATGTACTTTTAAATATTATATAAGATTCTGAGCAACATTGAAATGAAAGCTTAATGAGGTTTTTCGAACAGATATTGAAATGATTTTATGCCGCTAACTGAGAAAGATAAATACAGCATAATAAACTGTACTCAATATTTTAGGGCCAGTATAAATTATTATTTAATCAATACAAGGCAAAGAAAGCATCAGAGTTTGAAGCCTACAGAATCTACAGTTCCTAAAATAACTAAAGCTTTATGTCAGCAGGCTCTCATGGAGAGTTCTGCCGTCCACCAAGTTAGCCACAAACACAAAGGAAAGCATACAATACAATGGGCAGGCACTATTTTCCCAGCAATCATTGCTTTCCTGGCATGATGTTAGGTATACAACACACATCAACTCCAAGCACGGCTAGCACTGTTTCCCCTGGCTGTACCCAGGCCCAGGATCTAGCAGTGAGGAGAAAGCACCTCATGATATTTTCACCAAAGTCTTTCACAACAGCCGATATTGTTCCTATTTTGCAGGTGGGAAAACTGAGTCTTAGAACGGAGGGCCACGAAGGCCACGCATGATGTAAAGTCTGTGCTCCCCACTGCACCAGTGGCTCAAGGCTGCCTCCACTTGTTTCTCAAAATACGAGCTAAATTTATTAGCTGCTTAGACCGACACTTTGCTAAGGCCTTACTGGAGTCACTGTCTTGAATCTGCACAAGTGACTTCACAGAATAGGTGCTCATCGCCACCACTCCATTTTATTTTACTTTATTTTATTGAGGTTTTTTTTTTTTTTT
>NDGN011488128.1:0-11713 GCA_002564285.1 Tympanoctomys barrerae
TATTTGTACCAGCATCAAGAGAAGAGTAACCAAAACAATAGGAAAAAAGGATTTCAGGAAAACCATATTGTACAAAATTGTTCTTTTAGGAAGACTACAACTTGTAGGACACAAAGTTAGCCAAGGCTATCTCTGTGGGTCCTGCCCAGGTTGACTAATGCTTCTTTCCTTCCAGGCACATCACGTCCAAAATTCTCTAAGGATACCACAAGTCTGTAAGTTGGCTTAGCTGAGAAAATCGAGAGCACTAATCTGACCTCCACATAAAGGGAAAAGGGCTCATTCCTTTCTGGCATCTCCTGTAAAGTGCACCTTTATCCTGAGGGCCATCACTTCCACAATTTTCCAACCCTCAAAAGAAATATAAAACTCATTTTTCTACTTTCAAAATTAAGAGCTCCTCTCTCCACAGAGACTGCACCCTTCCTTTGAGTGTATGATTTTAAACCTCTGCCTAGCAAATCCCTTGATATCTCTTACTGACTCATTCAGAAAATTTTTTTGTTTCATTGAAAGTGATGGGAAGGTAGAGAGAGAAAAAGCCCCAGAGCCCCATGTTCCAGCTCAGTGGATGGACTGAGCTTAGGCTCCTCATCTTCACTTTGGGAAGCCCCAAGGAGCTGTGCAGTGACAATGTTATGGTGCAGTACAAAGCACTTCACCAGATGCTAAGCATGTGCCAGCACCATTTTCCTGTACTTCTGATCCTCCAGAACCATGATCCGAGTGATGCCTAACATTTAGAAAATACTATCTCAGTTATTCTGTAATAGCAACAAGAGATAGTATAAGGCATCATTCATTAAAACCTCCAGTATTTAACAGTTTCTCCATCAAAAAAAACCCCTCCACAACCTTAATATTCTTTATTTTAGTACTGTTTTTACTATTCCTTCCCAAGCTTTCCTGTTTCTAGGCTCTTAATGTATGAAATGCTAGTGATAAACCATACATCTCAATTATAAGTCTCCAGAATGTTCACAGTCTGTGCCTATTTACATTAAAAACACATTGCAATACTCTACAAGATATCTTTCTGTTTTCAGAAAATCTCTTCCAGACCACCATACTATACCTGCACAGTGGCTAGCTTATCTTCTTTCATGTGAAAGGTCTGAGTTAAAGTTACACAAAAAATTAAATACATCATTAATCTAGCATCATCAAGCATTGATCATTGATCTTACCTGCTACTGATTATTTATACAAAACACAAGTACAAGAAAAAGAAACAAAACTTTTTTTAAAAAAAAAATTCCTTAATGGCAATTGTAGAAAAAAAGCACATGTTATTGAATTCAAACTTTAAACTGTAAATAATAAATTTTAAAACAAATAGAAGTCTCAACATCCAATGATTAAAAAATAGAACTAAGCAAAACAGAATATCCTGTATAAACCAAATGTTCTTTCCAAATGCCATCCACATGTATAGCTGATTGCAAAGCACTCTAGATGTGCCCACAGGATTAGAGAAGAAAATTAGAGCACAGGACTGAAGAACTGAGATTAAGTTGGCTGCTAGAAGTCATAATTTCCCATACATCATTTCTAAATCCGACACCACTAAACCATTTGAATATTTATGAATATGATTATTCAGATGTTAATGATGTTTTCTATATAAAAAGTCAGCATGTTTAAAAAGTTAAACCTTCAAGAGCTAAAAGGAATAATGACCTCTTATTGTTAAACTTTTAAACTTTTTGATAATAGCCTCCAATCTCAGATAATTCAATAGTTTACTCATATACATTCACCTTTGTATGCATGTAGTTACTCATATCTGGGTACACAAGATTTAGATAGAGGCAAGTTTTCAGAATAACAAATTCATCCGCTCTACTACAAATTGTTTTCATCTATCAAAATTTCCTTTTGAGGGAGTATTATCCTCATTTACTGCTTTGTATTTTGTCACAAGAAATATTCCCAGATCTTTCTCTTCCTTTCTCTCTCTACCCCCAAATGTACCTCTTTTGATGCTACTTGTCATACTAGTTTCCAATTTCTCATGATTTAGGTTACTTCCTCAAGTCAATCTTCTACAACAAGTTTTTGAGGATAAAAGTTTTTGGAACACTTACTACTTCAGTTTATAGTTTATAGCATATCCATTATTATAGTTCTCCTAGTGACCTTAAGGTTTCCATTTACACAGATTACTCTGACTTTTCCTCATTTCCCACTCCACAGGGAAAATTATCTCTTTAAATATAGCCTATATATTAAACATATCCTATGAGAAATCATCCATATTGGAAATTGTTGGCTGGTCTTATAAAATCCTCACCTATATTAAAAATTGAAATGATAATTTCAGTTATCAAAGAGGGCAGAAAGAGAGCTCAGGTGAGCAAAACTGCACTTATTTCTTAACTAACTTGAAGTTTAGAAACCAGGCAAAGAAAAAAAATTGAAATAAATAAGACTAATGTAAAAAGAGACTAGCACCAGGGACATTGGACGTTTATTCTTTATAATAAGGTATGCGTGCTTTTCATATCACTTGTATATTTTTTGGTGTGGGGATTTCTAGTGATAGGCAAAAGCCAAGATTTTTTTTTACTTTAAGCTGAATTTCAGGGTTATCTACCTACCTCTTCACTACTATGAGAACTAGGAAGGTTGCTTCAGCTGACATTGATCTGAAGGGTGGTCTTTGTACATAATACTGTCCATGGCATATAATAGACATTTGATAACAGTATTATACTTTTAGAAAAATAGTACAGAATACTAGTATGAAAGTTAGTGTAAGAGCCTGTCAAATAGCTCAGTGGATTAAAGCATCTGCAAGTGCAGGGGCAGGGGGTTGGATCCCTGAGCCTGTCATGCTGGCCCTGACCCCAGGGCATGCTGAGACAGCAATTGAGACTGAGCATGGTGGTGCCTGCCTGTAATCCAGCTCTTGGGAGGCTATAAACAGGCTGATCTCTATGAGTCCGACCTAGTAGTGAGACCCTGAACACCCTGTGGATCCTTCCCTAAAATACAAAAAAAAAAAATTAATATAACACTAACTAATGTACATGAATTATAGCTTGAATCAAGAAGAGTATTTAATTTCCAAAAGCAAATGGAATTAGACTTGACCTATAAAAACCTGTCCTTACCACCAAACTAAAGCTTTTTCCGGTGTCTTTTTTTGAGAATTAAAATTTTAGCAAGAGAGTCTAGGAATCTTTTATTCTTGGTTTATGGAAAAGAGGTCTTCCAATGCTTATCCAAGTTATATACCTAGTTAGTTGTGAAACTGAAACACAGGTCTTTCTCATTTCTCAAGAAAAAATTTAGACATTAAACATGTAGCAATTCTATTTAAAGGAGACTTGAATATTCACATTGCTGTCATCTAAATATCTGTTTGTAACGTAAAGAAATTGATATTGTACACATTTGAGAAATTGATATTGTATATATTTGAGAAATTGATAGAGAAAAAATATTTTACATTGCATTATGATATAAAACTAGAATTTTTTAAAGTTTTAATTCTAAAAAAGGCCAAAGAAGGAAAATAATAATTTGCTACTGTACTTACATTACATAAGCTATCTTTATTCTCATCCTTAAAGTGAAGTATTATTTACCTTCTAACAGCATTTTTCATTGTGCATGATTTTGGGGGAAGGAACAAATTGGTAATTATCTCCACTAATGAAATGTGCAATCATTTCAGTAAGGTTTTAAATGGGGCACAACTTGCATTCATAAGGCCCATTGAATAAATACTTATTAGGAACAGCTTAATGATTTAATGTTTGATTCATGTGTTTTCTGTCTGTGGTTAATTCCTACTGCATATTTAGGGCAATTAGAAAATTTGGTTTTCCTTCTCTTTATGTATAAAATCCTCCTACAGTATTCAAAAAATTCAGCTCAGCAAAATAACAAAATGAAAGTAAAAGTTTTATCCATTCCCTCAAAGATAGTTTATATAATGTAAGTACAGTAGTAGCAAGTTATTCTTTTCCTTCTTTGGTCTTCTTAGTATTAAAATTTGTAAAAATTCTAGTTTTATACCACAATGTAATGTAAAATATTTTTTCTCTATCAAATTTCTCAAATGTATTCAATATCAAGTTCTTCATGTTACAACTTTATCTCTGGCTATGGTACACAAGATTCTGGTTAAATTTATCCAGTTAACAAAGCTAGCTTTTGCTTAATATTAGTAAGTAATAAATTATAACTATACATAAGTATCCACATGCTTCAGTAAAAGATACCTACAATGCTGAGGGAGAAAGATAGCATGTTTTCCATGTTTGAGTTTCAACTCAAGTTGTCAAACTGTGTTGATATATTAAGAAGAGCTTCCACACAGAATAAATTCAAAGCAACCTTGAAAACACTCCATATTATATTCTTCTACAACAAGCAAATGTATATATCACTATATTAGAATACGCTTCTCATTATTCTTCAAATTTACATATATTGTGTAAGGCTGTGAATGCTAATAACAATAAAACAAATCCCTTTCACAGCATTTTAAAGTTCTTAGTTAATAACTTCAAAGAATGACAATAACCAGTAGAGCTCTGCACACATGAATATTTTCTTGTATTTAAGATAGTTTGTTAACACCCTTTTTGACTATTCAGACTGTTTTCTGCTTTTTCTATGCTTCAGGATTCCTAACAGTAAGTGATGGTGCTGTGGCAGGTGTAGATTTCACATGCTTCTATATTTACCCACACAATTTCCCCTTTCACTCTGATACTTTGTTGGTAACAGAGAAGGAATTATGTGTGTAATTCATGAGTGTACCGCACTACTTCATAGGATTTTTACTTCCACTTCCAAAAGAGGAGAAACTCATGTCATTTGCAGTATTAATCAAAATTTAGGTTGCCTAGTGTTTTTGTGTTTTTCTCTTCCTTCAGCAATTTTCTCCATTCCTGAAAAGTACCTCCCTGAGTGAAATTGCACTTGAAATGAGCATGCCTGTTTATGTGCTAAAGACAGATGGAGAAGGAAAAAAGAAGAGGGATAATTAGAAGGAGATGGAAAATATATTGACATTTAAATGTTCTTTTCTTTCAGATGTTCATCCCACAACCTTCTCATTTGTGCTAAGATGAAGGAGTCAGCAGAGATACACTTTTAATTCTTCTTTGGTATTTCCTCTTCATTTATTGAGGGGCTGATATCCAGCTTCCACATCGTATAAGAAAACAAAATAAAATAGAAAAACAACATCCATGGAAGAAAGGATAAAAATTAATACCTTCAGTGTTACAGGAGAAGAAGGCTTACGTAAGAAGTTAGCAGTAATTTTTGTATATCACAGTTAAGATGCAAACAGTACTGGCTTCAATCATTCCTCATGCTATGTGGACACAGCACATTATGTCACCACCACATTGGCAGTGTGGCTAAATTCTAAATGCGTGCATATGTGAGAAAACAATGTTACATACACGGAGATGTACACAAAGGTGGGAGAAAGAGACATTTAAGCAAAAGAAAAATGTCACATAAGAGAAGAACATATATAAGAGTAAGTCCATGATACAGTTAGGAAATAAAGACCATTTACTGGATGTACTACAAAGATGAGTTTTTTACTATCACAGTCCATTTTAAATTTTAAGGTCTTTCCACCCAAAAAACAAAAAGAAGAGTGACTATAGAGGCATTGTATTATGAAGCAGAAATGTTTGGAGATTGTGCTCTTTTGAAGAATTTGTAGTTCAGGCCCACCTCATAATCTCTTATTTCAAGACATGTTTTGATGAAAACATACTAAAACAACTCTGCCAGTTTTGCTATATAAATTGTTTTTATGTGTTGGAAATAACTGAAAGTCATACAAGAATTAACTTCTTAGGAGGTCTTCATATATCCTGTATCCTACTTCTCAAGTAATTGCAGTCCATTATCTTCTTTGCATCTGCTTTAGATTGTGTAGGCAAGAAACTACAATTAGAATTCCAGTAGCAAAGAGGGAAGAAGGAAGGAAGGAAGGAGGGAAGGAGAGAGGGAAGGAGAAAGGAAAAAAGGAAGGAAATAAAGGAGAAGAAAATAACCCTCTGAAAATTAAATTTTGAAATTGAATTTAGATGTCTTTCAAATAAACACTTGTGTACCCTCATTTACACAATTCTTTACATTACTCTGTGGCCAAAAGCACACCCATATTTTATTTGCTAAACTCTATCAGAAAGGGCCAAGGAGATGGTTCAGTAGAATAAATGCTTGCCTGATAAGCACAAGGGCCTGAGTTCAATCCCCAGTTCCACCAAAAAGAAAAAAGAGAGAGAGAAGAAGGAGGAGGAAGAGGAGGAGGAGGAGGAAGAGGAGGAGGACGAGGAGGAGGAGGAGGAGGAGGAGGAAACCCTGTGCTGGATCATACAGGTAACAAAATGAGCAGTAGAGAATCATGGCTTTAATTGGCAATAAGAGATGACCATGAGATATTGCACAATCAGAAATCCAGGTAATTTTTAAGAGATAGAGTTCTGGAATTTAGACCCCATAATCTCAAGCTTTCCTCATACTACACCCAACATTTTGATGTTCTTTCCAGCCAGGTTTTTCCTATCTGTCAGTTGGCAAATACAGAAATATTTCCTTCCAAGGGTGGTTGTGAAAGTTAAATGAGAGGAGTATAAATGGATTTGTCATTTAAAGGGCCCATAAAAACAAGAATTGACTTTGAGCGTTATATACTTTGAGTACTTTATACTTCATGGCTCAAGGAGCAAAAGCTCTTAATGATATGGACCTGGCCTTCAACCACACCTCTAACACTGACTACTTCAATGACCTTGAACCACTTATTTATGAATTCCAGGGATCTGAATCCTTATGTTTACACCAATGCTAATGTCAGAGATACTGTGACAATAGATATAAGAATACAGAAAGCACCATATAAAGATACACAAAGCATGACATCTTCTTAATTTCACAATAAAGAAGTTGATAAAGCAATCTCAAAACAATCCCATTTTGAGGCAACCCACAAAATCAAGAAAAAAAGAAAGAACTAGGAAGTCATCTCCTAAAATACCAAATTTTATCAATTCTGTTTATAGATATCTTTTTAATCTATCTCTCTCTTTATTTATACCAGAGCCACCCAGTTCCCAATTCTGTCCTTTTGCCTTCTTGGCCAAAGCACTCTCCATGGGATCTCAGGCAGCATCTACCACCTCTCCCATGCTTTCCAAGCAAGATCATACCCAGGATTCTGAACACATCATTGCCAAATCTGTACATGCTCCCTCTGATGCCTCACTAAGTACACATCCCCTTCCCCTCAGCTGAACCAGGATTTCCTCAGGGAAGCTTTCTCATGTTGTTTTAAAATTAAAGGTTCCGCACTCTAAATGCTACTGTTTCCACTTTCCATCTCTCCCAACAGCCCCTAACAAACTTTCTTTACAATACTTAGTTAACTTTGTCTTTCTGTTAATTAAGACTACAGTAACAACAGGACAATGTTCATAAGTCAGATTCATCTGTAAGTCAACAAAGTGAGTCTTATCTACCATTGATACAAATATACGATATAAAGTCTAAAAAGCACAAAAATATATTGTATACTGTCACACTGTACAGTAAGCGCACTGCAGCAGAGCTGTGACAATGTCTAGCAGATACAGGAGCTACTTCTTTTACCTGTTGGCATCTACAAATATTGGTACTGTGAGGTCTGTCCATATCTGTGAAAGTTCAGAACTCCAATGTTAAGTCAGGGACTTACACTAGTCATGTCTGTATGCACCTTTTCTTATAGAGCTCAGCACAACACCTTAGCATAGTCAATGGCAAATGGCTGCAATCTTCAGTAAAATCGATGAATTTGGGTCAAGGGTATACAATTCCATCACAGGAGGTGTCATACATGAAAGATGATATGAAAAGAAATAGACATTATATTTTGATCTATGAAAAGAGGTTCTCCCCCCAGGGCTTCTTGAGGGAATAAAAATTGCAAAGTTTCTAATTTTTACTTTTTTCATACAGACAGAAGAATGCAACTTTAAAACTTCCCTTTTCCTTCCCCAACACTCAAATCTTCCTTTCATTATCTCCTCACCGAGATAGTGACTCTAAGCTTCAAGGAAATACCTTCAGATATGGAATCTACATTTTCTCGCAAGTTGGTAATGAGAAACAAATGTGACAAGAAATGTCTCTTGGGCCTAAATCCACACCACTCACAGCAGCAGCTACTGGAAGGGCAAGACTTTTTCCTTCCCCAGGATGCCTCCAGCCTAAAGGAGGATCCTTTCCACAAGCACCTGGATCCCCAGCCAGTGGCAGGAACAGAGGATCAAGGGCTCCAGGCACCCAGCGCCATCAGCCAAGCTAAAATCCACCTTTAAAACATACACAGTAACACTCTGGTAGAGAAATATTAATTCCACTCCACTGCTCTTTCTGGCATGTCTCACCCACTCTGTTGTCCTCTCTTCCTAAATGTCACATTTGCAATCTTTTTCTCTCAGTGGGTGAGGACACAAGGCAAATGCCATCAGCATCACTTTGTGTTTCCTCCAGAGGGCAGGAAAGGCAGGATGCCTGCGGAAAACTCAGCTGGTTCTAGTGGGACAAAGTAATTTCAAAGACTAGGAACTGTGCGCTCAGCAGTCAGAATATGTACCCATCAAACTACAAACACAAGCCTGCACTGGATACTTCCTTTGCCTAAGCTCTGGGTTCTCATTTCTTTTTCTTTTTCTTTTTTTTTCTCCCGGTATCAGGCATCAAATTTAGGACCCTTATTCTACTGAGCTATCTCCCCGGACCTGGGTTCTCATTTCTGAGACTTTGTGAAAGTCACTTATTCTGACCGAGACCAGCCTACTAAACTGGCCCTTGGCTGCCTTATCCAGAAGAATGTGACTCAAGTAGTAATTTTTTTTTCTTTGAAAAAACACATGATTGGGCCAGGCAAATAGCTCAGCAGATTAAAGTGCCTGCAAGCAGGCGCAGGTGCCAGGTTCCATCCTTAGGCCCGCCATGCCGGCCCCGCCCCCAGGGCGCACTGAGACAGTGATTGAGAATGGGCGTGGTGATGCGCACCTGTAATCCTAGCTCTTGGGAGGCTGTAAACAGAAGGATCACTAATAGTCTGATCTAGTAGTAAGACCCTGGACACACTGTTGATCCTTCCCTGAAATACAAAAAAAAAAAAAAAAAGATATTTTGAGAGAAGCATTGACAAAAATTATCTGATTTGAAAGAAACCTGCATATTGGAGTTTCTGCCTTCCCTCTCCACAATTCCCTCTGCCAAACACTCTGAGACATACCCAGGGTCCACACCAAGGTTGTTCACCTCCATAGCCCTAGAGAGATAATGATGTTTTTACTCTGTTAAGTATGAATGCTAAGAGAAGAAAATTCAGCTATTTCAGCAGTTTCTCACATTTACATCAATAGAGAAATAAATCTAATTTGATCTCTATCTGCAAGAAAAAAACTACCATTTGGGTTATCATTTATTAATTCTAGTGACCTTCAATCTAATAATGTTTATTAGATGTTTCCCACTGCTTTGTATTATTAATTTATATTTTGTTTCTTGGGTTACTGTGTTTATTATGTTTAGCTTTATGGATTTTTAAAGAGCTGATTATATAGTTTTTCAGTTAATTAAATGACTTTGTAACATCAGACTATAAAAGGCACTTTTGAAAACAATAAAGAAAAACATTTCCTACAAATGATAACAATCAACTAAATGATTTAATAATTTGATTTTTCTGGGAAAAAGTGTTAACAATTTTTCACAGCTGGATAATTGATAAATATGCAAAGAAATGGAACATATTAATCCATTAATATCATTTGAAAATTGATAATTATTACAATTTTTCCAACACAAAAGTATACACTTTATCCAAAATGCACAGTTAACATGTTTTGGGTTATGTGTCTAAACTACAGGCTCTGCTTTGGAAACGTTCTCCACCTACAGGCTATACTGAAAGTCTGAGGGTGAATATCTGAATCTATATAAAAGGACACTACCTTAGCAGCCATGACTTATTGAACCAGGGGTGTGCGTTTGACTGAAGATTGCCACAAATATAAGCTGGACCAAGCCAGCAAGTCCTTTCTCACCAGTTTCAATGCACTGAGGACAGAGAAGGATAATAATGAGGATACATGCCTATTTGGAGATTAGGCTGGTAGTTTGAGTCATCTGGGTTCTGACAGATAAGCCAAGAAAGCCAATTATCAGAGATGCAGACTGGTACAGACCCAGAGCAAAGAAGAGATTAGAAAACACTTCCTTTGCAAGAAAAAACAAGATGCAAAAATAGCTTGTAGGGTTTCAGATCCAGAAATATGGGCATAAAGTATTCTCACATCCCTCGGTTTTATAATCATGTATATGCTTCATTTTCTTCAATTGTCACTTCTTTTCCCAATAAATTTCTTTATCATTTAAGCTAGGGTGAGCAGAGATTTTTTGCTTGCAAACAGACTTCCTGACTTAAACAGCACATGCACATATAACTTCTTGCATATTAGGAACATAAGCCTTTTCTTGAATAAATCTATTTTTCAAAAATCAGTGGCACATGTAGAAAAATTCAAGTTAGATCCAAAGTAGTATTTATAAGCTACAACACTGGCCTAGGAACAAAATAATTGCATCATTTTTTTTTCTTTTTACTTTACCATGGTGAAGAATTGGTTAGTAGATCGTGTATTGCAAAGAGAGATAGCATAGTCATAACACACCTACTGTGTAGGGGAAAATACTATGGCTCTGGTTTGTACCACTTGATGTGGAAAGACTATGGGGATCAAATCCAGGGGCAACCTACCCATGATATATGTCCAGGTCTTTTTTTTTTAATTTTAGGGAAGGGTCTACAGGGTGTTCAGGATCTCACTACTAGATTGGAGTTCTAGTGATCCACCTGTTTACAACATCCTAAGAGCTGGGGTTATAGGTGCACCCCACCATGCCCAGTCTCAATTGCTGTCTCAGTGTACCCTAGGAGCAGGGCCAGCATGTCAGGCCCCGTGATCAAATCCCTGGCCTGTGTGCCTGCTTGCATTCACTTTAATCCACTGAGCTATTTGTCTGGCCCTTCCCAGGTCTTCTAATGTATTTTTATTTTGAGACAAAGTATCTATCAATCACAGAGACTGGATTTGCACTTGTGATTCTCCTGTGCCAGTCTCTCCACTAGCTGGGATTAGAGGTATATGTTGCCACACCCATCTACCAGGTGCACTCTTAAACTGTCAAAGCCACATCCCTAAGCACCTTCATTAATCAACCCTGCTAGAATTCATATCTCCTAACACCAGCACATTAGGGTTAGGATTTCAGTGTGTGAAGGTAGGGGAGGGGAAATAGAAGTATTCATTCCATACAGCTATTAATTATAGAGTCTTTAACTTCCAAAATATCTCCTGCTAAATATATTCTACCTTTGCAAAATAGAAAAGTAACATGAAAATAAACTAAATATGCCTAACATTCATCAGCCAATAGCTTTTTATTTTAGTAAATTCATAGGTTCAAAGTCCAAAGACAAAGAAACCTGTTAGTTTCAGAGTAATCATAATCCTAAAACTAACTAGATAGTAGCTTATTGATTGCTGGTTAATTTTGTTAACTCTAATTTATACCTGTATCCCTACCACTACTGTATAGTTCATCTCAATATGTTTGACATAAATAATTGTTCACTATTAGTGAATACCTCACACTCTTTCATTCTATA
>NDGN011488139.1:0-11639 GCA_002564285.1 Tympanoctomys barrerae
GGGGAAGGAGAAGGGGAAGGGAAGAAGAAATAAGAGGGAAAAGCTCACATCAACAGACCTAAATTTCAATAATATAAAAAATTGCATTATCTAAGCAATTCAATGTAAAAAGAATCAAAAACATCCCTGTATTATAGGACCACATTCGAAGGCGTTTTATAGGCTATTATGACCAACCCTCACCTTGAAATGAAGGCTCAAGAATGAAAACAAATTTCAGGAGTCATTTGCGCAGTCTGTGCTGGTCCTCAGCGAGGAACCAAGTGACTGACTTTGGCCTGCACATATAGTTTAATAGCCACTATTCAATATTTTTGAATATTTTGTGTGCAGGACACTGCATGTGCATTAGTCCACTTTCCCCAAAGACCCGGAAGCCAGATTCTTATTAGCAACTCTGCTTCGCAGGTGAAGGAACCACAGCACAGTCAAAATAACCTCATCTAAGCTCACGTATTTAACAAATGGAGAAACTGAGTTTAGAAGCCAAGCTGGCCCTACAAGCTGACATCTTTACTATTTTATACATGAATACTCTATACAAATATAAAAAGATGTTCATGCTTACACATCAATTCACATTTTTATAGGATAAGTCATTTTTCTTATGTCTTTCTGATTTTATATCTATATTTAATTCCTTGGATTATTCTATTTTCCCCTGTTTAATTGTTGGCTTCTTATAATTTTAGCTGAATTTGAAGAAAGAAGCCCTCCTGATTGTCCCTTGAATTAGAATAGGGCCAGACACTAATGCTCACTAAGATTGTAATGTTCAAGTCAGATTATATAACGTACATTCCCCCAGCATCACTGCATTTTTTTCATTGTGATTTCTTTCTTCTAAAATATTGAATTTAAATGGTTCATCTAACATATTTTACATAATCCTGCATAATTATCATGCTGAGAGCTCTTTATTCTTTACCCAGGTCCATACAGCAACTTCTCTTGCCTTCTAGATTATACTCTTTGTTATTTCTTACATGCTACCTCTGGAGATATTAGAATATTTCGAGTTTATATAACTGGAAAATATTTTACTCTTAGTCTTCAAAGGTATGTTTGGTAAGTGTAAAATTCAATGAGGACAGATTTTTTTCTTTCAGTCTTTTAAATTAATTCATCTAGTTTCTTACACAATAGGTCTTTTTTTCCTTTGTAATGTGGAATAAGATGTCATTTAATTTTGTTCTTCCATAGATAATATTTTTATGTATATGTTTTAATGAATTTTTTCTTTACAATAAGTTTTGGACAATTTCATTTTTGTGCATGTTGGTATGATTTTATTCAAATTTCTTGTGCAAAAGGTTCATTTTCATTGGAAATGTGGTGTCATAAGTTCAACTAAATTCAGAAATTTTAAATCTTTAAATATTTATTGCCTACCCTCTTCTACTTTGAGAATTCTAATTATATGAATATAAGTTTCTTGATTTTTGGCACAGAGTGAACTATTATGTGACTGATCTGTAAATTCCTTCTTCATTTTTATTTTGGACAATTTTTATTGTTACATTTATTTAATTTTGTAAATAATTTATTTACAATGTGCAATCTATTATTAATCTCATGCTATATATTTATTTCAGAAATATTTCTCTAAAATTCACTGTCTACGTCTTATATCTTTCCCTCAATATTTCTCTACAATTTTTAATATGCTATGTAATTATTGACTTTCATTAAAGTTAATAAAAATCAAAATTATTATCTCAGTTAATATTTTTCTTAGATATTAAGACAGTTATTAAATATATATTGCTGGAATAAACTTTGAAATTTCACAATTAATATACTACTGCAAAGAGAAAAATCTAAACTTTGTGGCTAAATCTTAACTGACAAGAACATTTTTGGTAAAGGAAAAAATATTCAGAAACTGAAGGGCCCCAGGAGATGGTTCAGTAGAATAAGCACTTGCCTGGCAAGCGTAAGGGCCTGAGTTCAATCCCCGGTTCTGCAAAAAAAAAAAAAGAAAAGAAAAGAAACTGAAGAAAGTGTATGTAGTAAAGGCCTTTTGGGTTTAGGTCTTGGGAGCCAGTTTAATCAGAACAGGAAAGAATGTCTATGTGACAGAGACTTCTCACAATCATATACTTTTACCTTTCAGGTGTGTCACCAGATATCTATTACTGGGCTTGTGTCCCAGGTAACTTAGTGGAAATAGGGACTCAGGGACATTATGTAATTTGCTGACTTGATCAATGGTGAGGATCGACTGGAATCAAGGCTTCCCCAACCCCGAGGTGCATTACTGTCTAATAGAGCACAGCCAAGAAGGAACACACTTCTCTATGGGTGGCACAGGTCATGCCCATGCACGTCAGTGTTAGCTGGTGAGGATGTCTTTGATTGCATTTGTGTAGAAACACTACCAACTCCTCGGTTTCCAGAGAAACAGCTTATCTACAGAAACCGTAGCAAGTGCTGAAGGTAGCAAGGAGGTGAAGGCAATCATAAGCAGAATGATTTTTCAGAATCATTAATCAAAGCCAATTTCACATATAAACCTCAGACAGAACTAAAATCCCTTTCATCTAAGAGACACTTAGCCAGTAAGTCACTTTTAAGCTGGTCATTTCACTTTGTCAATTTCCTTTTTGGGAAGTGTTGAGTAATAAGAACTGATCAGTAGTGACCATGACAACAAGCTTCCTCCCCTGTTGGCCTCCTCACCACAGCGCTACTTGGTGGGCAAAGGAGAGCAGAAAGAAGAGAGACCCGCAGGTTTCCAAGGCCACTCTTTCAGGCTAGCTTTGGTTAGCATCTTGAAGGACTGTATGAATTGCTTATGATGGACTATAGGCCAGACATTCTCAAGGTTTATCAGACTCAGGCTATCCACATCTCCGTGGCAAAGGAACTCCCAGATAACAAGTCAGTTTCCTTTGAAAGATGCCATAAAGCGAAGTGTATTTGGAATTATATTTGCTTAAGAAAAATAATTAAAATCAATTAAGGATCACATGTCAATTTTATCTGACAGGTAAGTACTACTCTTGATATAATTACGTAAGTTAGCTACAATAATCCCTATGTCTATATTCTAAATCATTGAAAAGTACAAACCTGTGGCCTGGCATATAGCTCAGTGGCATAAGAGCCTGCATGCCAAGTGCAAGGTCTTAAGTTCAATTGTCAGTAATAAAAAAAAAAAAAATTCTGTGTAAAGTGCCAACCTGAAGGCAAATGTGTCTCTCTACCAGGGATCTATATCTGGCATACCCATCGCTCCCTAATTCCAGTTACTTGTCTAAGCCTCCCTAGCTTCCATGTGCTCAGCCTCTGGTCACCCTCTCATTTGGAGCAAGGACACTGCGGGTTCCTCTGGACTTGGAAGTGGATCCCACAGCGCTGCCATGGGCAGCTCCGACCCATGCGCTGATGTTTCTTTGAGGCTGCACTTCAGCAGCAACCTCCAACTCTGGGCTCTTTCATCTCTGGAAGAGCAATCCTTACAGCAATAGCAGCTTTCCAAATGAACATTTCTTCAGCAGGGACACATGCATGTTGCGAGAACGTCAAAGATTGGAACCCCTGGTAAGCCACTTACGACCCATCAGGGGCAGACACACCAGCAGATGAAATAGCATAATACTTTGGCACATAGACATGTAGAATAGAAATGGGCAGGTGGAGCTGCCATTCTTTTTTTTTTTAATATACCAAAGAGCTGGAAGGATTCCAGTAATAGAACACCAGCCTCAGCCCCCACATCCAGAGACTGAGGTCAGACCCATACCAACACAAATCCCACTCCAAACTTGGTTGGAGTACAAGACACATTTCTGAGATCAGACTTGGACCTACCATAGAACTGTGAACACCACATAAATTTTACTATGCTTATTTTTCTATATGGTTTGATTAACTTTCCTTTTTCTGACTGGTTGGGGTCTTTTTTGTTTAGTTTAATTTGGTCTTGTTTTATTTTTATGGTTTTATTTGTTTTCTGTTTTTAGTCTCTTTTTTTTCTCTTTTTTTGCCTCTTCCCTTTCATGACTTAGATTTATTACCTTCCTTTTTGTTTGCATTTACTTATCTTCTTGCTCTATTTTATCAACATCTTGCTTGATTTTATGATTTCATGTGAATAAACCTTCTCTCTTCCTGATTCACTTCAGCACTCCTCTGCTTTCTTTTCCATTATCCCTCTTGTGTCTTCCATTGTTCCATACCTTACACCATTCTTCTTGTCTCCCCAGCCTTGCTCCTACTATATTGGAACTCATTCATCTCTCTACCTTGCCCTTTGGCTCTCTTAATCCCATTAATCTATTGCCCCCCCCAAAAGGGCAAAATCACTCAAGTAAGTGAAAAAATCATTTTGTACAAATTCCTAGGCCTAGAGAGATAGCTCAGCAGTCTGAGAGTCTGCCTGGCAAGCACAAAGATCCCTAGTACTGCATGTTATGCAGACCCCAAAACCAGGCATGATGGTGCATACTTATAAACCTAGTGCAGGCGAAACCAAGACAAGAAGATCACTATGAGTCTGAAATGCATAATGAGACCATGCATCCAATAAATAAATAAATAAACGGAAAAAAATTAAAAATTCCTAATGTATGCTGGACTCTTATACAGCTGTGGAATCTGCTCCTATAGTTAAAGATACACAGCTAATAATTACCAGAGTTTGTTAATAGCCAGGCTACAATTGAGATTATTGTTATTGCCAACTGTAATACATTAGCCAGGATGTCATACTAATTATAGTCAGTTTTTCTTTCCTGTGTGACAGTACTGGTGATTGTGTAGGGACAATAGCATCACCATTGTCCAGTACCAAAGGACTGGGTGCTGAGCCAAATTGATAAGTTCTCATTCTCAGCAACTTGGAAAGGTAGGTTCTTTGAGTAGACACAAAGAACAAGAATCATCTGCAACTAGAAATGTTCCCTGAGGAACAACCATTTCCTAGGTTAGCTTTGATACTATGGATAAAGCTATGTAACATAAGAAGTCTATAAGCATCAACACACAAAATAAAATAAAATAAACAGAAAATGATAATACAGAGAAATGAAATGCAGTCCCAGACCCCCAGCCCATCAAGAGCAAGTCCATAACACAATAAGATAGAGGAAATCAGAAACCAAGGACAGGAAATTTCTGAAATGATAGAAGTAGAAGTGGAAAAACAAATAAGCTATAAAAAATAATCTCTAAGGTAGAAAAAGAAATGATGATTGAAACAAACAACATTAAAGCAGACACAGGAAAACAAGTAGAGGGAGTCAACATAGGAGTGCCCAGCATAGGAAAGACTTGAAACCCATGATACATACCCAAACAGAAATCTAGGCAATTAAAAACTACATTGGAAGTATATGCAGGTAATAACACAGTGGCCTCCGTGGATCTGAAGTTGAAGAAAGCCTTCAGAGAGCTTAAAACCAAAGTTATTGACCCTCAACAGAAGGTAAAACTTGCAGGCATTCAGACTGAACAACCAAACAGAACAAAAAAGCATGCACATCTTACAGACAGATACAGAGATTATGACTTTGGTAGATGAAACTAACATGTATGAAGGTATAGGAAGAATGTTTATTCTTCAATCTAAGAATGTAATTCATAATCAGCTGTTGGAGAAACAGAAAATAGCAGAAGAAAAAAAATTAAAGAACTAGAACAGAAAATGTCCTTCTTAGAGTGGAGTGTTAAGGAAGTTGAAGACAACATCCGGGAGATGCTGATGGCACAAAGGACACAGTAAGTCTCTAAGGGACATTCTCCCTTTATACCCCTCTCATCTGCATGGGGTTGGCAGCCTCCCTCTACCCAGATGGGAATTTTATCTGGTTGGGCCAGCCATCAACACTGCACTTTTTGTATTGCCTTGAGCCACTTTCAGGTTCCACACTGTATATTCCACCAGATTTACCTGCCCTGGCTGCTCCTCTCTCCTGCAGTGTGAATTACCAGGAGAAGACAGGAGCCAGGGAAGATAGGTATGTTCTACCTCACCCTGCCACTGGATAGTGGCTAGTCAGGTCAATAAAAGATTTCTGTCACAAAAAAATGAAAGTATATGTAATAGATTGATTGAAAGAGAGGATAGACTACAAATTCTTCATTATTGTTTTCTTTTTCTTTCATTCTTTCTTTAAACAAATCTCACACATTTATATCTGGTAATCTGAACAGCTAATTTGAAGATAGCTTCATGTAATACAGCAACTATTGTTGAATTCCAATCTTGTATCATTTCTAATGCTGATTTTTTCTATCACTATTTTGTATTCTTTAAAAATAAAAAATAGAGGACAGGATTGTGGGTAGTAGACAGGAAAAAAATGTCTTAAACCTAAAAAAAAGGTTATTAAAAATCAATCCAACAGCTACAAGATGAAACAAAGAAGTCAAATATAAAATTGATTTTAGTCAGTGAAAAAAAATCTTGCAACATTGCAAAAGACATAAAGCAAAACAAGAAAAAAACTTTTCACAGAAATAATGGCAGAAAATTTCCCAAACATAGATAAAGAGTTGGACTACAGATAAACGAAGCATATAAAACTACAACATTATGAGCAAAACATATCTACAACAAGGCACAAAATAATCAAGATTTCAGAAATCCAGGAAAGAACAGAATATTAAAAGTGGTTAGAGCAAAGAAACATCACCTTTAAGGAAAATCCACTAGAATTAGAGCAGATTTCTCAACCTAAACACTCAAATCAAGGAGGGCTTGGGGTGAGGCATTTCAAGCCTAAATAAAACAATTTTCAACCAAGATTGGTGTACCTCACCAAACAATCTTCAAAATTAATGGAGAAATAAGATATTTCTATGAAAAAGAACAGCTGAAGAAATTCATGACTTCAGCTCTTAAGAATGTTCAGAAGGTTATATCAGAAAGAAAAACATGAATAACACAAACACAAGAACACCAATAGAAAGAAGCCACCAGTCAAGGCAAGTCAGTAAACACAGGGGAACAACAGGAAACTGACAATAGGACAATAACATGAAAAATATTAAGCCACCACATATCAGTTTTAACCACCCATGTAAATAGTCTCAACTCACTAATTAAAGAAAAAGACTGTCAGAGTGGTTCAAGAAACAAGATCCAACAATATGCTACTCTCAAAAAGCACATTTCATTCAAAAAGAAATTCATAGATTGAAAGTCAAAGTTTTAAAAATAATAATACATGCCATAGGAACCCAGAGAAAAAGAGTAGCTATTCTAGTTGCAGACAAGGAGCTGGCAGGATAGCTCATTGTCTAAAGCTCCTGCTTGGGCAAACTCAGTCAGGTGCAGTGGACTGTCTGATGCCCCCATACTGCATCAGACCTGCCCTTAAGGTGGGTCTAGCCAGCCCCTTCCCCCAAAAAAGGAATCCATCTATTTGCAGACAATGCGAATTCAAAGCCAAGACTGATCAAAAGAAACAAAGAAGGTCACTACATATCTGTTAAGAGAGAACTCCAAGAAGAAGAAGCAATAATCATAAATGTAGATGCACAAAATATTGGCATACCCTACTACACAAAACAAATATTAACAGACATGGAAAAATAAATAAAAGATTATAGGAGAACTTAAAATTCATTTCTCACAAATAGATCAACTAGACAAAAAATAAGCCATGAAAGTAACATCAAAATTAAACAAAACCTGTGAAAAAAATGAATTTAGCAGATGTTTACAGTTTTCCATACTACATTATAAAAATATATTTTCTTCACAGCTTCACATAGGATATTCTCCAAAATAAACCACATGTTAGCCTTTAAAACATACTTAAGTAAATACAAAGAAATTGAAATCATCCAATGTATATAATCTGACCATAGTACAATAAAATTAGAAATCAAGAGCAAGAAAATCACAGAAATTACAGAAACATATGGAAAGTAAGCAATACCCTCATGAACAACCAGTGAGTCAAAGAAGAAATTAAAGAAAATTAAACAGTATGTACAATTAAATGATAATGGTGATACAATGTACTGGAATTTATGGGACACAATGAAAGCACTCATACAAGAAAAATTAATAGTGATGAATTCTCACATCAGGATAACAATGAGCTCAAATAAATGAGCTAATGTGGAACTTCAAACTTCTGTTGAAAGAAGAACAAGTCAAATATAAATCGTGTATGAGGGAAGATAAATATAAGAGCACCACTTAATGCAATTGAGACTAAAAAAGAAATACAATGAATCAAAGAGTTGGCTCTTTGAAGGAAAAAATAAATCAACAAACTCTTTGCCAACCTCATCAAAAACAGGAAAGAAAACACTCAAATTCAAGGAATTAGGAATGAAAATGAGGACGTCACAATGGAGCCTGCAAAAATTCAGAAGATCATCAATACCTACTTTGAGACTGTGTACTCTGATCAGACAGAAAACACAGAAGAAATCAAGAGATACCTTGACACATGTGAATTACCAAAACTGAATCAAGAGGATAAAAATTTCTAAATTACTCAATATCAAAGAAATTAAAACTGTAATTAAAAACTTAACAACAAAGAAAAGCCCAGGTACTGATGGATTCATTGTTGAATTGTACAAACATTTTAAAGAATTAATGTCACCAGTGTTGTAAGTTTTTAATGAAACTGAAAGGGAAACAATACTTTCAAAATCATTCCTGGAAGCAAATATGACCCTGATAACAAAACCAGGAAAGGACCACTGAAAAAGAAAACTAGAAGCCAATCTCACTAATGAAAACAGATGGAAAATTCCTCAGTAAAATACTGACAAACAGAAAGAGGCAAATCACCAAGACAATTATACACCACAACCAAGTAAAATTCATCCCAGGGATGCAGATATGGTTCTATGCATGCAAAACAAAAAGTATGATAGACCATATCAATGCTTCCAAAAACAAAATTATCTCAATAGATGCAAGAAATGCATTTGATAGAATCCAACATCTATTCTTTTTTTAAAAGAATGATTTAAAAATGATTGTTTTTCAAAAGCCCTACAGAAAATTGGGATAGATAGTCTTTATCTCAATTTGATAAAAGCCATCTATGATAAATCAATAGTTAATGTCATACTAATGTTCAGACACTGAAAGTTTTCCATCTAAAATCAGGAACAAGACAAAGATGTCCACTATCACCACTCATATTTAATATAGTTCTGAAAACTTTAGCCAGAGCAATTAGACAAGAGGAATAAATGAAAAGAATAAGAATAGGAAAAGAAGAAATTAAATCATTATTTTCAGACAACACAATATTCTACAGAGAAAACCTCAGATCTTCCACCAAAGGACTTGTAGATTTAATAACCAAATTCAGCTGTGCAGCTGGATACAAATCAGCACTCAAAAAACCAATAACATTACTGTACACAAAGAACAAGTTCACTGGAAGTGGAGAAACCACATTCTTTAAAATAGCATCCAGAAAGTGAAATACACAGGAATCAATCTAACAAAAGAAATAAAAGATCTACACAGTCAAAATCACAGTTCACTGGAAAAGGAGACGGATGAGTATATCAGAAACTGGAAAGATATCTCCTTCTCATGGATAGAAAGATTCAAAATATGAAAATACTCATACTTGGAAACATGTTATATGGACTCAGTACAATTCTAACAAACATAAAAATACCAGTAGTATGCCTCACAGATCTAGAGAAAACATTCCTAAGATTCACGTGGAACCAGAAGATACCTAGAATAGACAAGATAACTATGGGCACGAAAGCCAAAACAAGGGGTATCACAATCCCTGGCCTGATATTACACTGTAAAATTACTGTGATAAAATCAGTATGATACTGGCAAAAAAAAATAGATGCAAGGATCAGTGGAAAAAATTTGAATATTTGGACATGATTACAAATGTGTTCATCAAACTTATCTTTGACAAAGAAGCCAAACATGTTCACTGAAAGAAGGTGCTGGAATGACCGGAATAAAACAATGTACTACTGTCAAACTAGATCAAAGATTTAAATACTAAAACAGAACACTAAATCTACTGGAAAAGGAAGTAGATAGAAATCCCAAAGACAAGTGTAAGTGTAAGAAGAGATCATAACAAAACTCAAATGTACAGGAAAATACTTTAAAAAATTAATAACTTAGATCTCATTTTCTTAAAAGAAATTTCTACACATCAAAAGAAATCAACAGTGTCAAAAGACATCCCACAGAATAGGAAAACATTTTAGCCAGTTATCTCTTACACAAAGGACTTATATCTAGAACATATAGGGCTGGGGAGATGGCTCAGTGGAATAAGCACTTCTCTGGCAAGCTCAAGGGTGTGAGTTCAATCCCTGGTTCTGCCGGAAAAAAAAAAGTCTAGAACATATAAAATATTGCAAAAAAAATAAGGACAACCAAATTCACAGATCCAATCAAAAAATGGTCAGCTGAGATGATACACACTCCTCAGATGAAACGCAAACAGCAAATAAATAAATGAAAAATTGTTCAACATCAATGGTCATTCAAGAAATGCAAATTAATACACCAGAATTCCATTTCACTTCAGAAAGAATGGATATCATTAAGAATTCAACCAATAACAGATGTTGCAGAAGCTCTGGGGAAAAAGATCTATTTTCCACTGTTGGTGCAAGTGCAGACTGATACAACCGTGGGAATCAGTATAGAGATTTCCCAAAAACTTGGATTGCAGGACACATTCAGCAAAGCTATTCCTCTTCTAGGTGTCTTCACAAAAGAATTAAAAACTTCATACCAAGTGACATATGTGCCCCGCTGTATCTAGCAGCACAATTTGTAATTGCTAAAATTTTGGAACAGCCCAAATGCCCATTAACCAAAGAATCGATAAAAAAGATGTGGCTTTTAACACAATGGAACACTACTCAGCCATAAAAAAATAAACTTAAGATTTTCATAGGTAAGTGGATGAAATTTGAGAACATACTCACAAGTGAAATAAATCAGAAATAAATAGTTGTAAAAATTTAAACACTGTGTTATCTCCCTAGTGTATGAAACAGAAAGAGTAAACAAAGTCCAAAATGTACAATAGGTTTTGTGAAATGGGAAGAAATTATTCATAAATAAAAAGAAACTAGGAAGAGGGAAAGGAAGGAAAGAGAAGGAAAAAAATCAAGGTAATTATATTAGTGTCTCTTAGTTCATTGAAAAGGGATGCTTGTGCTAATATCAACTGGAGACATTAAAAAATGTCTATAACTTGTACTCTGAATAGATACTTTAAAGATAACAATATGCAATGTGTTAATGGCTGCTAGTTTCCTATGATTGTTTTATAATATTTTCTATTTTTTCATGAAATGAAAAAAAGAAGAAAAGAAGCATATGCTTCTTTCAACAATTTTATTCTAGAAAGTTCTTTTAAAATTTTTGCATGAGCAATACATCCAAAGACATTTTGTTTCTCTGAAGGTTATTTCTTAATGTTCAATAACAAGGATTAAATCATTTAAAATAAGGTTGTAGATGTCTACAATATAATGTCAGCAAAAATAACAGGCTTTAGGAAAGCCGACTGTACTTGGGCTTTCAGAGTAGATCAGTAGCAAAGTACATGCTTAGAATGTTTGCATTTCTGGTTCTGATCCTAAGCATAAGAGAGAGAGAGAGAGAGAGAGAGAGAGAGAGACAGACAGACAGACAGACAGACAGACAG
>NDGN011488141.1:0-11287 GCA_002564285.1 Tympanoctomys barrerae
AAAATTAATTTTAAAAACTTTCATGAATTTTAAGAGAGCTGAAGGCAAACTGTCAAGAATAAAATTATCTATTCTTTTTTTTTTTCATTCTACTGATACGGTTTACTCAAAATGTCTAACTTCTAATCTTCCCAGTTAAAAAATAAGACTCTTCATTCACTCACCTTCTAAAAAATATCTCAATCACTCCTCTGATGCAAGTTTATAAAAATTTAATTTGGTATTTCTGTGAAAGTCAAAGTAAGCTTATACCTTACATGTATGTTTTAAGAATCAATTTTGGATTATTCAAAATGTCTTCCAACAACTACATCTGAAAAGTTTATGAATATAGAATGAGAATGCTTTTATTATTTGGAAAATTTTCAGTTTTTAATTTTAAATATTTATGATTATGACCATCATACATTAATATAAACATTACTTATCTTACCTACCTTTAATATAACCTTTTTCACGGACAGCTTGTAAAGTGGGGCGTCGCGTAAGAAACTTCTTTAAATTTTTCTTGGTTTTTTTCTGTTCTGAAGAATCTATGCTAGATACTTTCATAGCTGAAGAAAGACATTAAACATTTCATACAATTGTTTCTGGTGTAAGTTTTTTCACAAAGCACTGAAAACATTCTCATGTCAAAAATCACAATACAAATTCAGTTAGTCCATATTAATTACTGAAACTGTCCTACTAATTTGTTTTGAAACTGTCTCATTGCTATTTGTTTCCCAATAAAATTATGGAAAAAGTAAATAAATAAATTTTTTAAAAAATACAAATTCAATTAGTCCAACTGTGATGTAGTTTAAGAACATGAAGAATCAAACTAACACAAACACGTTTCAGCAAAATATTTCTATCACTAAAAACTATCTATACCTGTACCTTCTTTGGGGTATGTGTCATCTCTAAGTGATTCTAATTTATACTCATTATTTCACAAATATTCAACCTATCTTCTTTGATTCACCATCTTTATCTTTTAGAAGGCAAAATGACTACACATATAAAATCTATAAAACTTCCAATCTGACTAAATGAGGAGTCTTGATAATATATTTGTACTATGAGCTAAAATGCACAATAAGTATTTTCACTATAAGAATAGAAAGGGCTGGGGAGATAGCTTAGTGGTCTAAGAGCCTGCCTGGCAAGCACAAGGTCCTGAGTTCAATCTCCAGGACTGCATGCCATGCCAGCCCTGGAACCCCAGGCACACCATGCTGGCCAACAAAACCAGGTATGGTGGCGCACACCTGTAATCCCAACACGGGGAGGTTGAGATAGAAGGATCACTATGAGTCTGCTGCGTAGCAAAACCCTGTACCAAATTAATTAATTAATTTTTAAAAACAGAATGACTTAGAAAATGTCCTGATTTATCAATCATAATGAAAGCTTAATATCTGTATTTCTTAAAAGCAAGTATATCTAGGAAAGCTGAGAGCACAAAAATATATTGATAAAAAATAAAAATAATTAGATTCTCATTTTGACATTGCTGCACAGTGATACTGCCAGTAGTAAGCCTAATCTTTATTAGAATGAAGAACTGATTTTCTATTCATTCAGTTAATCTGAAGATCAAACAGTTCTTTTTTTTGTATTTTGGGGAAGGGTGTACAGGGTCTCACTACTAGATCCGACTCATAGTGACCCGCCTATTCACAGCCTCCCAAGAACTGGGATTACAGGCGTGAGCCACCATGACCAGGCTCAATTGCCCTCTCAGCACGCCCCGGGGGTGGGGCCAGCACAGCAGGCCCAGGGATCCAACCACTGGCTCCTGTGCCTGCTTGTAGGTGCTTTAATCCGCTGAGCTATTTGGCCAGCCCTCCAAACAGTTCTTGAACATGTGAATTAGATAAAATACACTGAACTAGGAGCAGAGTTATAGCCAATGGCCTATTCAATAACATACTTCCTTAGCAAGTACTCTTCTTCACATTGCTGGCTTTGCCCTGCTTCTTTCTGTATCCATGATCTGGAGATGTGAACCATGCATCTGTGCACAGTACAGAAACATTCTAGTCCAAAGACAGGTGTAGAGTATTCAGCTAGGAACTAAGGTAATAGCTCCAATTCTGTGCTTGAAAGTGTAAGAGTCTATGTGGAATTTTAAACAGTAAACTATACGTTTTTTAAGTCAGTAAAGCTGAGCTTCCTAAAGGTCTCTACAGAAATACATTATAATAATTTTCTCTTCTAGTATTGCCACACCTTAAAATTAATATACCAGAGAGATTTATAACATGAGGTTGAACAATAAAAAAATGAGTTAACAAGAATATAGAAACACTGGACTGTACCTAATCTTGTAACTTTTCCTAACATTGGAGGTTCTATTTTGCTTTTAGTATATATTTATTTAAACCTCAGAAAAATCTATGAGAACAAACTCATTAGCAAAATAAGTAAAGAACAACTTACAACGAAGTTTTTTAACATCCTTCTGGTCCTTTTCTTTATCCTGCTTTTCTATTCCTGGTGAATCTGGTAACTCCTCTTCTATTGCTTCATCGGTTTCTACTGGCTGTTGGTTAGAGGTTTCCCACATACACACATTACTTCCTATATTACTTCATTGGAAACAGCACAATTTTTAGAACAACCAGTAATTATTATCTATGATTTTAGGAAACCAATTAATATATCGTTTGTTTGATTTAGATATCTGATAAATCTTTTAAAATATCTTCTCTCTTGATGGCATTAATTTTGACCTCGAAAATGAAGAAGCTGATAACTCACAGAACAATAAATTTAAACAGATTGTGAGACTATCATGTCTTATGATCCACTGTATGAAGAGCACTAATGGCACCTAGAAGGTCAGGCTAAATTCATGGTGATAAAACATAATACCATTACATTCTGTGACCAAAGGTAAATCTTACAGGTGTAGCAACTATAATTTCTACAACAACAATATAAAAACAACAGCATTATATTGTGATAAAAGTGTAAGACTTAGTCTCATAGATGTGGACATTAGAAGTGAAATAAATTCTAGAATTCATCCTAGTCCAATGAGGGTAACTTTTAGAGGTTAAAACTAGACTAAACTCTGATCTGAAAGCTAGAAACTTTCTTTTGTCTTTCACATGGAGGTCCTTATTTGAACTGTGGGGGGTGTTTAGTATGAGGAGATTCACATTTCTTCTTGCATAACCAGCTGTACCAGCATCATTTACTGAAAAAAGCTTCTTCCTTGCTGTCCTACAGTGCTTTATCCAACATAAAGAATCCACATATGTGAGGGTCGACTTTTGTTGCACAGGTATGTATGTCTATCCCTGCATGGATATCACAATGCACTAGTAACCGCTTTATGAGGTGTGACATATGATACAAGTCCTTTACTGTCTTCAAGAGTTTTCTTGGGCATTTCTTAGTCTTCTGCACCTCTATATGGATTTTAGTATAAGCTGTCAAGATCCACCAGAAAAGCTAGGATTTTTAAGTTCACAAATCACTAGAAGAAAATTACATCTACATAATTGCATCTTTTAGTCCATGAACATTATATACATATCATTTAATTAATGTTTTATTCAGTGTCTCTCAAGTGAGTTTTATACTTTTCTTTGAGAAATCTTCCACGTCTTTTGCTACATATAATTCTTGGTATTTTTTGACACTATACAAAGAATATACATTCTACAATGTCATAATCAATAATGTACTCTTCTCTTTACTTGGCCTGTTTCTTAATCTTGCAGGCCTCTAATAAAACATATGATAGCACTTTCCCTGCGTGGCCTCCCTGACTACTATGCTACACTGGTCTTTGATCAGTAATTTTAGATTATGTTGTATGACTTTACATCCTAACATTCATTACATTTATCACATTAATTGTTCAGTTATCTGTCTTGTATTCATCTCTGACGGTAACCTCCACAGAGAAAGATATGGTATCTGCCTGCCTGCTACCTGCCCAGGGCAGAAGGCATTTATATTTTGGTAAATGAATGCATGCATACTTATGCAAAGACAGTGGACAGATTACTGGAAATCCACACTGGGGATAGTAGAAGGTACATATGAATACAGTGGTATTTTGGTTCATAAACTTAATTCTTTCCATGATTCTGGTGGCGAACCGAGTCAAATTCATAGGTTAGGTTCAATGTTGACCTTATCGAGAAATTTGATTTGGTTCATGACCAATTTGGTTTGCAATCAGAACCATGGAAAAAATTAAGTTCGTGAACTGAGATATTATAACTGAGGTACTATAACTACATTAAACTTAAATTGTTGAATTTTAATGTAAGCCACAGAAAGTTTCAAAGCAGAAGTTGACATTACAAAGTTTCACATAACAACAGCATGAAGAATGGACTAATGAGGGAAAAGATTGAAGAAAATTCTGTTATTCTCGCTGTGGTATAAAGACAAAAAGATGTGTCCAGAGTTTCAGGACTAAATGCAAAAAAGAGTTACAAATATCACACAATATCACAAAGCTGTAAAGGCTGTTTTTAATCTATACACAGCTGCACAGCTAACTGCAAGGAGAGGTAAAGGTTCCCCTTTGCTCCCATAAATATCATCTGTTACAGATATGTGTCCCTCAATGAGGAGCCAGGTGCCCACATGGTGAAAAGATGAGACTAGAGTCTAAAAATGTCCAGCCCCCAGAGTTACCATCCTCACTAGCACAGGATCAGAATATAAATATGAGGTTCTTTTGGATTGTTATCTAAACAAGAAATTTACCAGGAACAGAAGGGTACTGAATACCTTCCAAAGGAAAGGTGCAGAGAAACTGGAGAAGGGTCATTAGAAAAGAATCAATGAAAGGACCACAGCTGCATCATCCAGTAGGTATTTTCAACTCAGTCACTGAAAAATATTAGGTATTAGGAGCTGTTTGTCCCTTCTTTTACAACCATTTCTTTATCAACCAATGCCTAATGTAATAAACCTCAAATTCATTGGAAGAATGAACTTCATTCAAGGAAGAATCTTAAATCTTTTCCATCATGAGCCCTTGTGGCCTGGACTAAAGTGGCTACTGTCTTTCCCACCTTTGTAAAAATAAAGTGTCTTTTTAAATATTCAATATGCAATTACAAAACCAGAAGAAAAACAGTTCTGTAGTAAAATTTTACCTGAGAAAACACATACCTGGTTACTGATAGTACTGCTAAGAACTTTAAACCAATCATTAATAACAGCATCATTATCAGACTGAATTAGAAGTTCTGTTCCTTGACGAGTTTTCAGCTTTAGCAAAAAGAGCAAGGGAAGGGAAGAGAAGGAAAGAGAGTACGGTCAATAAGGAACTTTCATCAAAGTAAATGAACACACTTAATTCAAAGTTTACAAAACTGCCAGCAGGTGAGGTGTCATGGATTAATACTACTATACATCTATGGAGTACCTTAGAGTATAAAATAATACATTTAGCTATTTTATAAGACATGAGGTTTTTCACAATAAAATCTTAATGAGCATCTAATAATTGTAAATGCCAATCTCCAATACACAAATTCCATAAAACTTGCTGAGGCTTGTACAATTTACTTAAAAATAAATAAAACTATATCAAACAAGTACTAAAGCACTTAAAATTAAAATTGAGATGTTAAGAAATATGTTATATAACCTGAGAACCTTGTTTGGTCATAAAAATAAATATGAAAAAAAGACTAGGGGTAAAAACACCACAACCAAAAGACTTCTATATTTAGTAATAAAAATCAGTGACACAGCTGGATACAAATTCAACACTCAAAAATCTATAGCTTTCCTCTACTGGAATAACAAATTCACTCAAATAAATCAGGCAAACAACACCTTTCACAATACCTAGGAATCAATCTAATGAAGATGAAGAAGTAAAAAAACCTCTACATTCAAAATTATAGTACTCTCAAAAAAGAGACTGAAGAGGGTATCAGAAAATGTAAAGATATCCCTTGTTCTTGGGTAGGAAGAACCAATATAGTGAAAACAGTCATACTTCCAAAACCGTTATACAGATTTAATGCAACTCCAATCAAAATTCCAACAGCATGTCTCACAGAATTAGGGAACATAATCCTAAAATTTATTTTGAGCCAGAAGAGACCTAAAATAGCAAAGGCAACAAAGGAGAGCCAGGGATATAGCTCAGTGGCATAAGTGCCTGCCTGGGAAGCACAAGGTCCTGCGTTCTATCCCTGGTACCACAAAAATAATAACAATAACAAAGGCAAAAAAGGAAAGGCAAGGGGCATTGAAATTATACTATAAAGCCACAGTGATTAAAAATAGCACGGTACTGGCAAACAAATAGACACAAAGATTAGTGGAACAGATTAGAAGACACAGAAACAACTCCAAACATACTTAGCCATCTTATCTCTGACAAAGGTGCTGAACACATTCACTGAAAGAAGGACAGCCTCTTTAACAAATTGTGCTGAAAAGACTGGTTGTGCACATGCCAAAGATTAAAATTGGACCCATGTATTTCACTATGCACTAAACTAAATTTGAAATAGATCAAAGATCTAAATTTTAAAATAGAAAACATTAAATCTACTGGAGAATAAAATAGATAAAACCATTAAAGCCACTGGTATGTGCAAAGACTTTATAAACAAAACTCCAATCACACAGGAACTATCACAAAAAATCAACAAGTGGGATCTCATCTTATTAAAAAGCATTTGCATAGCAGAAGAAACCACCAACAGAGTAAACAGACAACCCACAATGTGAGAAAAAATGTTTGCTAGCTATTCCTCGGATAAAGGGTTATTATCAAAAACAAAGAATGCAAAAAAAAAAAAAAAAAACTTCCACATTTAAAGACTCAATCCAAATCTGGAATGAATACACACTCAGCAAATAAATATATGAAAAACTGTTTGACATCACAAGTCATTCAAGACATGCATATTAAAACACAAAGATTCCACCTCACTCCAGAAAGAATGGCTACTATCAACAAATCAACTAATAACAAATATTGGAGAGGCTATGGGGAAAAAAGAACCCTTCTGTATTGTTGGTGAGAGTTCAGACTGTGCAGACTGGTGCAACCACTGTGGAAATCAGTGTGGAAATTCTTCAAAAAATTAAGACTAAAGGTTCCATTTGACCGGGCTATTCTCCTTCTGAGTATATTCTGAAAAGAACTGAAAGCATCATACCACAGTGCTAGATCCACACCCATGTTTATAACAGCAGTTTGTAATAGCCCAATCATGGAAACAGTCCAAATGTCCATAAACTCATGAAGGTATGAAGATGTGGTCTTGTTATATAACAGAGTACTATTCTGCCATTAAGAATAAGCTTGAAATATTCTCAGGTAAATCAAGGCACATGGAGACCATACTCCCCCTCTTCCAACCCCANTTAAGTGAAAATCAATTGGACATACATGTGTAAATACATTGTTTCTCTGGTGTGAGAAACTGAAATTGCAAATAAGAACCAAAATATAGAATAGTTTTTTATGAACTAGGAAGAAAATGTTCAAACAAGGAGGGGAAAAAGAAAGAGGGAAAGGAAAGAAGGGAAAAGTTAAAAAAAAATAAATAAAAATAAAAATTTAGAAAAGGAAAAAATGGAAATAAAGTTTTTGTAAATGAAAAAAGGAGGGGAAGGGGTTAAAAAGAGACTAGGCAAACAGGAAAAAAAAAAGCAACTTATAACATGTACAGTACAAATTCTCTATGCTGAAGATGATCAGCATGTATATTTAAAATATACTAATAAAATCTGATTTAAAAAATACCAGGGGTGGACGTTTATTATTTCCTACTACATAGGCAAACATACAGGCTGAGTACAAAGGCAGGCACTAACAATAAATATAACATTGCTTCTGGGCAGAACTATTACTAAACTATCAAACTATCAACTGAGAACAACAAATAATTCACGTATAACCTCTTTGGTTTAACATTTCTTACACTTCATTAAGAATTCTGAGGCAGTTATGGAAAGCATTCCCTGCATTTTCTGGTTCATAACTGAATTTGGTTTTCCTAGAAGAACATACAGTGATGTTTCCCAAGCAACACTGCCAGCATAATCTTCAATCATAGTTCCCAAAAAATACTTAAGAAAGGTATTCCTTCCAGAAGGAATGTGAATTAAAAAAATAAGAAACACAAGTGAGACTGGAGAATACGGAACCTTTCTATATTGCTGATAGGAATATAAACTAGTACAACCACTTTGGAAATTCCTCAAAGAACTAAAAACAGAGGCTGGGCATGATGGCACATGCCTGTAACCCCAGCAGTCCAGAGGCTGGGGCAGGAGGATCTCTGCAAATTCAAGGCAAGCCTGGGGTATAAAGTGAATTCAAGGCAGGGCTGAACTGCATAGGGAAACTGTGTTTCAAAAAAAAAAAAAAAAAAACAACTAAAAATGGAAATGCCATTTGACACAGTTATAACCCTTGTGGATAACTTTTCAAAAGAGTTAAATACATTGTATTACTGTAATACATGCATACTCATGTTTGTAGTAGCACAACTCACAACAGCTAAAACTTGAAAAGTGCTGATCTGTCCATCAACAGATAAATGGACAAAGAAAATGTGATATATATACAATGCAGTACTACTCAGCCATAAAGGATAAATACTGCATGTGCTCACTTATACAAGAAACATGAAGTATAAATGATTTAAAGGATAAAATAAAAGACATGATAGGAATCAGGGAGACAGAATTTTTACAGATGGAAAAGGATCTAAGGATGGAGGGTGAAAGAAAGAGACAGGAAAGGGACATAAAAAGGACTAAGATGCAGTAGGTGTATAAATCAACTCATGATAAGCATATTCATTGTGCATTGCAAACACACAGTAATAAAAAATCTAAATTGATAAAGATAGCCCTCAAAAATAAATTTGAAATACTATGTGATAATAATTTGGAAAATACTGGAGCAAAGGAAGTTGAGCAAGATGTTTCCTCAGGCCTTTGATATCTAGAGTGCATTATGATTTTCTGAGATAGGGATAAAATATGTGCTACTTCCCCAATTTATCTGATCATGGAATCTCTTTTACTCTGTAACGACCTCCTCAAACTTCAAAGTTAAATAAGGAAACAGCGACTTTCATGTATCCTTCTAGAGAGTTGGTCAAACCAATCAACCAAAACTGAATGCTCAGTGTACACCGATCTTTGTTGGAGGCGCTAAAGAAACATTGTGTCTCTACTTGAAGGCTAATTTAAAAAAAATTTTTTTTAATAATCTAATGAAAACTCAAAGTACACTAAAATACCAGTTTTAAAGTTCAAAAAAGAACATCATTGCTATGGCATTTGTCATGTGTCTTGGAAGTAACTAACTCCTGATGAGCACATATTAGCATGGGCTGGAACTAAAAGCTAAAGAAGGAAGAGTAATAATCACACAGTGCTACCTGGGGAACAGCAAGTAAACCAATCTGCTTAGAGGACAAGACAGGAGGCTAGAGAGGGAAACTGCTAACTGGGAGACAGCAAGACTGCCCAAGATTCCTCCAATCTCTGTATGTACAGCTTCTGCAATGGATCTACTGCTCCTCTACACTTATTTCCTCCTAACCATAAATACTTGGTTGGCCTCCTCAATTGTGTTAGCTCACAGAACACCACAAGTGTAGTATCTAAAAGTGACTACAAAAGAGCCTATGGTGCTCAATTCTCATTTTCCTAGAGCACTGCCACATGAAGTAGCCTGGGTAGCTTCCTTCCGAATGGAAAGGTTACAGAGACAAGAAACCAAGCCATCAGGCAGACCACCATCAGCCACATGAATAAGGTCACCTTACAAGCCCATCCAGCTTCTCTCAGACTTCTTCAACGGTCCCAAGTAAGAACAGAAGACAGTACGCAACGCAGTCAAAAGGAAGAAAGAAATGGCACTCTTACTAAGCTGCAGTTTTGAAGTGGTCTATTACATACCATAATAATAAATAACAGAGGATCATATATGACTGTGGAGAGTTTTGAATGAAACAGCAGAAAGGTTCTGATTTTTTTAAGGTTTCATTTTTTAAAACTGGCTTTAGGTCCACAGCAAAACTGAAAGAGTATACAAGACATGGCATGTATCCCTGCCCCAATATATGCACAGCCTCCCCAAATCTGTATTTCCCTTCATTTATTTTTTAACACTAGAGTTGGTAGGGAAATGGATCCATATCACCTTTATTACTACATAGGAAATGTAGGATTTACGAAACAAATGCCTGTAATATACAGTTCTAGTTACAGTTTCTTATGAAAATGAAGCTGATTTTTATACTGTCTTTCCCCCATTAAACTGTGGCATAAATCAACTTAATCACCAATTTCACCTTAACTATAAGACAAGTAAATGAAACACTATTCCCCAAAGAGTACAGTTAGAATAATTATAGTTAAGAATGGAAAACAACCATGGTTTAGAAAGTGAGCTATGTTTAGGAAAAAAATTATTACCTCAAATACGTTCTTCTTGCTGGATTTATCCTTTGAGGCCATCTCAATTGTTGCCCCCTTAAGGTCCACTGTGAACTCTGGTTTGGACTGATTACTCCCAAACTTCATTTTAGAAAAGAGAAAAAGCCTTTATATGAAATTTGTACATATGTATTTAGAAAGAACTAGTATTAAGTCAAATGGAAGATTATCTTGAATTATTCCCTTTCTGTAGTGTAAATAGCTACTACTTTAAAACTGAAAAATGTGAACTGGGGAAATAGTTCAGCAGCGCAGCACCTGCCTGGCAGGCACCAGGTCCTGAGTTCAATGCCCTATACCCAAATTAAATTAAATTAATGTCTGGAAGTATAAATGTATAATTTATAAAAATAAAAGTGGCAAAAGGAGCAGTTAATGCTTAATTTTTTCTTTTTAATTTCTTACAATATTTATACCAATTTTACATGCTTATATCTGGAATCTAAAGAACTTATTTGAAGACATGCAATATAGCAACCATTGTTGAATTCCTATTATTTTCTTTAGTGAAATTCTGTATTGTTTCTAATTTTTCTAAAACTTATTCTTTTTAAAAAATAAAAAGAGGAAAAAACAAAACATATAAGTGGCTCAATTTTTATATATGGCCACATAAAATCTGGTTTTCAAAGTGGGAAAAATTTGGCTAGAAACTGACAGGCCCTCACAGGCAAGTGGGTATAAACTGTAATAGCCCAAGGGAGGGAGAACTGATAGCACTACTGTTTGCAAATTAGCAGACACAAGGATATGTTGGCTTAGCAGTTGTGTTTCTTCCCCCCCCCCCAACCAGGGATTGAACTCAGGCCCTTGCACTTGCCAGGGAAGTGCTTAT
>NDGN011488142.1:0-11369 GCA_002564285.1 Tympanoctomys barrerae
CTAAGCTTGTTCTAAGTAGGTGCTTTAGACCACTGAGCCATCTCACCAGCCCCTACTTTTCTTGACAAATATTTATGTTATCAGTCATATTCTTAACTCTTCACTAAATTATTTTTAAATAAATATTTTTATAAGTTAATCATTGAATTAGAGCAAAGCAAGAAATAATTTTGTTTTCAGTTTCTTTTGTGTGATTATAAGATAGTGCATCAATGATCAAAATTTAGTTTGCCTTCAAATATAATTTAAAAAAAACTCTTGACATTTAAGAGGTTCAAATAGAAAACATGACTTGTTTAGATGAATATATGGAAAACTCATAAAAGGTATATTCTCTGACTTGTATTTGACCTACACAGGAAGCATTATCTTGAACATCTGTATGTTGTCCATTTTAATTGTTCTCAGGAGGAGTACATGTCCCCTGGGGCAAAGACAAGGGGATTACAAAAAGATGTTTGTCTGTTCATCTATTTTTATTTCCACAAATGATTTGACTTGTTGGAATAGTCTCAAGGTGCCCCTGTGTAATCTGTTCAAACCAATGCCTTCCTGTTTTTCATTTTGCAAAACCGAACCAAATTTAATCAATATTGAATTTAAAATAAATCTTAGTATTTAGAGTTGCCTAAATTGATAAGAATGAATAAGAAGTACACATGATAAGTTTACTCATGAGAAGTATGTTTTATCAATGCCACTTACTTGATGATGGGCCTTGGTTACTTTTCTCTCCTTGCTGAGACAAAAATACCAGATACCCACAGAGGGTTACAGAGGGTTTATTCATCTCTTACTTCATAGAGCTGTTAGACCATATTCAGCTGGCTCCAAGGCAGGGTTCCATGGCAGATCATATCAGTTCATGGTGGCCAAAGACAGCAAAAGCAACAAGAGCAAAAAACAATGAGTGTGAGAAGCAGCCTCTTCCCCTCCCTTATGTTGTATGCAACACTGTGATGTAGCATACATGAAAGTATGTGAGATACAGTTCTACGAAAGGAGCAACAGTTGATAGAGTAGGAAGGGAAGGCTCATCAAAGAGAGGTCACATCCTGCAAGGATGGGCAGGATTTGGGTGAGAAGAGAGAAAAATGGCAGGAGTAAGAAGATGAAACACAGGGAGGGAGACATAAACTTAGTACTTGTGACAGCAGGGATGCTGTGCTGGTCAGGATGGAACCTTGCTGTAAAGAGCATGCAAAGAGACTCAAATGTAATGAATCAGATATTTTTGAGTTGCGGTTTTATGTATTTCACTCAAAATAAGATACTGTAACAAAACTCCTCCCTGTGATCTGTGATCTAGATTTAGGTAAGTGACAACTAGCTGTATAGAGAAACACAGTTCACAATTTTACAGTTAAAAATCCAGGCTTGCTGTCACATAGTAGCAGAAGTTTTGAAGCACATCTTTTTTCCACACACTTCACAATGGCATTTCAGTCAGTGATGGACTGTGATACAGCAGTGTTCATATACCAGAGTGACATCACAGCCATCTTAGCTGTATAAATGCAGTTCATGCACCTTTCGCAATAACAGAAGTGCAATGACATATTTTCTCAAAACATAGCTCCATCACCATGTCACATGGCTGTACACCTGTACTAAAATAGTAAAATAGGACAATCAAATGATCACTAGGCATCATTAACACTTGCAACCCTCAGCCTCGATTCCTCTTCCTGATTGAGGAGGATGCCATGTCTGCCACGTGGAACCCGTAAAGCCTGACCACCACCAGTCTAACAAACCATGCCTTGGGGCCACTGGGCAGGAATTATCAGTTTTAATGATGGAACTTCTGTAGTTTCATATGAGAATTTTGGGGCAGAGTTGAATTCTTTGGGGATTTTTTGGTCATTGGTCACTTGCACAGGAAATAGATACTGGCATGGAAATGTGTGTGCAGCAAGTTTAAGAGTGCTGTGACTTATAGGGAGTAAAATAAGTTGAACTGGGAAGAAAGAAAATGATGAACTGTGGTGCATCTGCAGCTGCAGTAGGGGCTTTCCTAGCCCATCCAGGCTGCCGAAGACCTTACAGATATATCTTTTTTTTCTGTCAGTGACTACCTGATTTTAAGTGGCAAAAGCACAAAGTTACTTGTGCCAAACAGGAGAACGTTTATGGTATGATATAATTCAAACAAGGAAAGAAGAGGGCTTTAACTATACCTCAAGAAAGCTAGAACCAGGGGCTGAAGCACCATGGGTCTGGGCATCTACTCTTCTCTGATTGTTGGTGAAACTGGTTTGTCTTTCTGGAAACATCTTTGCCCAGTGTCTGAGACAACTTTATGGAGCTGTAACAAATACCTGCTGATGGGTAACTGTAAAGAGAAAACAGTTTACTTGGCTATTACCATGACTAGAAAGTCCAAACTGTGTGGCATCTGGTTAGGGAAACCCTGAATGTGTCACAACATGGGAAGAAGCAGAAAAAGAACTAACAAGATGCACCTGAGGCCAAGAGTGGGTGTGGCTTTGCTTTACATCAGCCCCTTCTCAGGAGAATTATTCGAGTCTCAGAGACCAGGCCCACTCCCCTAGGTTGGCACTAATCCATTCATGAAGGTTAACCAATGACCTCCTCTAGGCTCCACCTCTTGAAAGTTCCATCACCTCTGAACCATTGCACTGAAGACCGAGCTGTAGCACGTGAATCTGAAAGAGACAGACCTCATCCAAACCACCAGACCCAAGACCTCTGAGGCCATCATCTCACATCAACCGTGGATAATTTCTCTTTCCTCTTCCTAATTTTTAAAACTTTGAGAAAGGCCTGTGACCATTTGAGCATGGGGTACATGGCCACATTCGTGCCTATGGCACTCAATTCCTGTGGCTAGGAGCACCCTCTAGAACCATGTGAATAGCATAGCATGAGAACCAGTCCACACCCGAAAAAGCAAGCGCCATTTCCCAAGGACAGAGGCCAGGCAAGCAAAGTAAAACAAAACATGTATAACTATGGTTCAACAAGTTGGACCATACAGAAAGAAAATTATATTGTAGTTTCTTTTTTGTCTCAAAGCTTTCTCTCTTTTAAAAAGTTCTGCTATTGAGTGAAACTTACAGTTGAGCCTTAGAGACACTCTTACATAGTACAAAGGGTCTTCCAGCTTCATGATCAGAAAACTACAGTTGATAATAATAGCAAAAGCCCAAACTGTTGCACAGGTAGAGTTTTCCGTGTCCCCAGGTGGGCCTCTGTCAGCCTGCTAGAAACTTGCTGAAGAAAGTAAGGTGCTGGCTTTTTTTCTTTGCCCTCATTCTGGGGGATCTGCAGGTTAGCTCAGTTGTTTAAGCACCTGCTTGGGCAAACCCTGTCAGGCACAGGGGACTGCAGTTCAATCCCCAGCTCCACTTGCCTCACCAGATGTGCCCTTAAGGCGCCTGACCCAGCGAAAAGGAAAAAAAAATGCTCTTCCCTCATTCTCCCTACTGTTCTATTCACTGCCTGATAATCTGAGCACCTCTAGGATCTCAAAAGCTCTCCTTGACTGGCCAAGGTATGATCTGGCCTTAAGACGTTTGGCTGCATAGTGATGAATTGCTGACTGCTTCATACAGTCTATGTCTTCATAAATCCAGCACCTTCTCCTGTAACCCAACTCACAGGCTGTGCATACCTCTAGTGAGCCACTCCTAGAATAGATTTTATAGCTAGAATGCAATAAAAGAAATTAAAAGCTTCTCATTGCTCTAAATCATCCCAATTTTCCAAATTTTTACTCAAATGAAACAGTATCTCCCACTGTTATTCCATATATTTAAGGTGCTGATTACTGCTTTTCAATAATCTTACAAGACTGCACTATTCTGACCAGTTAATATCCCTGAAAGGTGGTCCCCTGCCCAAAAAAGGCAAATATTGTGCACTCTTCTTTCCTGTAAAAATACACAATGTACACCAATATATTAAAAAGTTAGTATGTCCGGCTATAAAGAAAGCTGTTTAACTTTTTATTATTGAGGCATTTCCTGAACTAATTTGACCACAGAATCCTTCTTAGTAACATTTTACTGAACGTATGTTCTTTGAGCACATTTTTGGAAATATACTAGATAGACTTGGTTATTCTTCATCTCCTGAATCCTTTAATAGATCTCTTACACAATTTTTCACCTTAAACTCTGTTCCATATACTTTGCTGCCTTCTTCACCTCTGAACCTATTTCTTAAGTCTCCAGATGAGCACCATTCTTGCTAGTAAATTGTTCTAGCCTGCAATTCAGTAGCATTTCTTGCTTGTCATTTCATTTTCTAGAAGAAAGTGGTCTTAACTTTAGGAAGGATCAAAGCATAAACTAGGAAAACCTAAATACCAACTAAGTAAGTGAATTAGTGGCAAATAAAGAACTGAAGTGCCAGCAAGATAGCTCAGTGGACTGAGTACCCTCTTTGGCAAATACAGGGACCAGAGTTTGATCCCCAGTTTTGCATGCCATGCCAGCCCCACCTCCAGGGTGTGTTGAGCTGGGAACCGAGTTTGGGCATGGTGGTGCATGCCTGTAATCCCAGCACTAGGAAGGCTGAAAACAGGAGGATCACTGTGAGTCTGGGCTGTGTAGTGCAACCCTGCAGCAAACAAATACATAAATGAAAAAAAAAAAAAACAGTACTGCAAAGATTTTTTTTTCTAGTGATAGAGGGTATATGATCTGATCTGAGTTTTAGAAAGTATACAGTTTGCAAAGTTTGAGGTTCTAGAGATACAATATGTATATAGAATAAAATTCAAATCACCTAGTCTAACATTTAGGACTCTACACAATGAGAGGGGGTTTATCTTTCTAGCCTGATTTTCTTTTAACTTCATTTTCTGTACCTCTTACCAGTTCCACAAAGTCACTCTGTGCCTTAGCAGTGTCACACCAGTGGTGTGTACCCTGCTGTGTGCTCCTCCTTCTGCACACAGTGCCCCTTCCTCTCCTCTGCAGTGAAGTCAGATCTTGTGGAAATGCTCTCCTCTTGCAGAATGAATCATTGCTTCATGGCTTATGAACTCCAATGACTTTGCTCATCCCATTAGTCTATCAGGACAATGTGTTTGGGACACTGTTTATTTCTGATTCTGCCCCAAATCCTTGGAATCTGAATGCCCAGAATACATCACAATCATATTGATAAACTCAATGTCCAGAAGAACAGAATATGGTAGGTTTTCAAACAAGAAGCTGTTGGAAATGCAAACAATAAATGGAAGTTGTGAGAAAAGTTTATTTCCAGTAGTTCTCTTTCTAGGAAATCAATCAAAGAAAATAAAAATGTTCTGGAATTCCCTCATGCTTTGTCAACCTTGCCATCCTTATTCCAGAAAGCTGCTAACTTAGCCCGTAGAAATAATACAAAGATTTCCAGAACACTACTTAAAAATTTGAATTTCATTTTTTATGATCTTGTTTTCTTTTTCTCTTGTTGCACATCTGCCCATTCCTTCATGCTTATGTAGTACCTGACACATAGGAAGCATGAACAAAGCCTTTGCTTTCTGAGTGGCTGAATGGTGAAGTGAATGAACACTAGCATCTAGAACTACTTGCAGTTCTGCCAAACAGCCTTGGCGTTTCCAAGTTCCAGCCATGTGTCTTCCCAGTATGGTGCTGTGTTCCCTGCTATCCCACTTTCAGCTTTTCTTGGCTTCATTTTTCAGTCAAAATGATTAGGTCAGGTATGAGGCTTAGAAGTCCACTAAGATGATGGGTCATTTAGACTTTAATCCTGATAGTTGGATGGAAAACCCTTAAACTTTTAAGAAGCCTAAAGAGAATGTGACCCTGAGACCTGTGAAGAGGTCTGTTGTGAGTGTAAGAATCTCTACAAACCCTGGGTGGGAGAAAGGACTTTATCTTGGTTGTGTTACCATGAAGGAAGCTCTCAGGTCAGAGTGTTTCTCCACTGTACTACCATTCTTTGGTACAAGAGAGTTTAAACAGTTGTTCTTATGCACAATTTGTTTTGGTTGAAAGTAGTCTCAACTAAAGTGAACTCATCTTCCTTGGAGAAACACTGTTACCTAAGCAGTCATAGGAAACAGAGGTCCCTGTAGACTTCTCTGATAATAGTTCATCCTCCAGGCCGGGAGCTTAATGACTGCAGTTCTTCTGACATCATCCACCTTTGGGGGCCTCTGTGGCATTGGCTGGTTTGAGAGTGTGTTCTATCAGTGCTGGATCCCAGCCTGAAGGAGAGTGGAGCCAGCAGGACTTCCCATTGCAAATTAAAGGAAGAGATTGGTATTTAAGACATGGTCTAGGACTGTGGCTAAGAAACACCATTCTGGTAATCTTGGCACGGTGGATTTTAAGCATTGTATCTTTGAATAAATTCTAGGAAGTTCCATAGGTCACACTCCAATCCTAAATAGCAGAACCATCATAATATATCCTCCATCTATCTTCTGTGACATTTCTCTATTTATTTATCTTCAATCTACTCTCTTTCATCTTCTGTTCTCACTGAATTATGCTCCAATTGTAGGCATGCTGTCATGGCTTCAATAGAATGAATCCCCCTAAGGTCCATGGACTGGCAGGTAAGAGTATGAGATGTTGTGGAAGTTCTTTGGGTCACTAGAAACATGTCCAAAAGACCAATTTAGGTAGTTCTCATGTGACCCCTTGTTAGTTATCCACATAGTATAGTGGGAAAACAGAGGGTAGTGTAAAAGTAACAATCCTGGCCCCGGGTTGTCTCTACCTCCAGACTTAGGATGTGATCCTTATGCTACATATACCTACCACCTACCATCTACCATAGACCTAGGGCCCACATCAAGCTATTTGAACATTCAGCCTCCAAAATTGTAAGCTAAATAAATCAATTTTTATCAAAGTAATCATCTCACATATTTTACTAAGTAATGAAATGTTTACTAATATGCATGCAGGAGAATACAAGCACTGGGGGAATCCTGATACTATCTGTATGTATGTATGTATGTATGTATGTATGTATGTATGTTGTACTATTCTTTTGCTGTATGAGTGTCTTACCAAAATTCTATATGATGCAACATGGAAAATATCATTCACAAATTTGATTGTTGAGTTTCAAAAGGTCCATCACTAACTCTTTAATGATAATATTTGAAGTAGTGAAGAAAGTTTTGTCCCTGAGTTATAAAGTTTAATGGCTATTGTAATTTGGTATTTGCCCTTTCAATTTATAACAATGGGAAGTCAAACTACTTCTCTTAGCTCTCTACTATAGCAGACTATTTACCTATTTACCTACCCAATAACCCTCTCCGTTCCATACTGTTTCTTGGCTTATAAGCAGCCATTTTTGTTCAGCTGGCACAAGATCAGGAGTAATGGAGCCTTTCTCCCACACTAAGCAATGTATAATGATTATGAAGGCTGATCATGCTATTTCTCTTCACTGGTGATTAGTTTAGGGATAGACTTTTGATCTAACTTTGACCAGTGAATCTCAACTGTAAGTTAGCTTGAGAAGCTTCTAGAGAATATCTTATGAAAAGAAGATACAGTGAGACATCTTGCTTTTGACACAGTTATTCAGGAAAACATGGTAGGTACCATAACACCATAGCAATGCATTAAAACAAAAGAAAGATCGTGATATTTTCATTCACTAATTACAGAACCAACCAATCATGAGCTTCCAGCTCTGAGAACTACTGAAGCACCTTGATATTCAAGCTGAGGTTTTATACAGCTGAATGTGCCTTTCCTGACCTTTGGCCTTGCACTCTACCCTTTCCACTACATTCTATCTGCTACAATCCTAAGTGGATACAGTCATGGTCTACTGTAATGATCTAATGCTGGTTTTGGTGAATTTAAAATTCTTCCTCTTAGCATTATTTTAATATTTGTCATTCAGTAGGATCCAGAGCCCTTAAACAAATATCAAAAAAATGTGCCCAAGGCTTTATGGAGGATTGTATTTGCTACACTTAGCTTTATTTTCCTTATTATGCAAAACAAATCCCAAGATACATTTTTGAAACCTTCAGGTGGTATGAAAATGAATAAGTTTAGAAGTAAGTGTGGCTGTAATTTCCTTCAAGATCTTTTTCTCTAATTACAAATTGTAGCCCTGTGTCACAGATGATGAAAGCTACTTTGTCCTGAGAGCGTACCATTGCTAGGCTCTATTACAGTGACCTCTCATGTATTAAGTAAGGGAACTCTCACAAGGGACTACTGTTATTGTCCCTGAGTTATAACTGAAGGAACTAGAAACAAACAGAAGCCTCAGTGTTGGTAAGGGGCAGAGACAGGGTCTAGGTTCAAAGTCCCTAATGCTATAATACCTTCTCATGTGCTTAGTAAATATTTATTGAGTCAACAGTTATCTTCTATTATTCCGAAGTTTTAATTTTTTTCTGAGCAACCTTTGACAGAATTTCTCTTTCCTTGGAGACATGTTAATGGAGACAATGTAACTTAGTAAACAGATTACTACTCAGGTTCTTTTAACTTCATATTTTCAAATCATAATATTTCTTTAGAGCAATGTGAGCCTAACTTTCTAATTATTTTTTTGGTGATGTACCAGGCATTGTTATATAGACCAGAAAGACAAGCAGGTTCTTAATTAATGAATAACAACAGAATTTTATCCCATAAAATGCTACCTTGACATAAAATCAACACCTTCATAGGTAGATGAAATCACTTGCTGCAGTTACCTTTACCTCATTAGTGTTTACATTCGTCTCCTGATTCTTGAAATCATGGACCAGCCACACCGCTGTGGTCCATCCTAAGGCACACAGCACCAGAACAGCTGCTAGTCTTTAACAGAGAAGCCCAGGAGCGCATAGCATCTGCCTGAAAGACTGTTGACAGATGAACAATAGGAGTGAATGACCTAGATCTTGCTAAGAATCATTTGTCGTGTTTGCAATTACATGTCGTTTTCAAAGGGCGCACCTTCAAACAAAAGGATCAATCATTCATTCATTGTCCCTTTTCACAAGGCTGGCTGTTCAGGAAGCGGTGTTAGTGACCTTAACTGAAAATGTCTCTCTTTCCTCCCCTCCCTTGTTATGACTTCTGTTCCTCTTTCCATATGTTTGAAACAAATTTATGATTATCATTTTAATTTACATTCAGGTTTTTAAAGACAAATCAATGCACTAAAGACCTTCATCAGAGTAGGAGTACCAGGAATTTCCTGCTGTATCCCCCAATTCATACCCTAAAAGCATATTCATTTCTCACGGCTGTCTTAACAATTTGCCAGGCTCGGGGCTTAAAGCTACAATGATTTATTCTCCCATGTTCCTGACTCCCCCGTGTTATTGTACATATGTCCACAACCAACCAGAGGACTTGAAGCTTAGACAGTAACACCTCATATCCCCAAAATGACCTCTGTCTGCATTGGGAGCAACCTAATGTATTCAGGATTTAACTGATGTATGAGTCAAAAATCAAGATCTTTGTGAAACAAAGTATCTGGAAATAATCCACACTTGAAGCGCAATATGCAGTGGCGCAGTGTTCTGATGGCCTCTCCGCACTCCAGAGGCTCCCTGGTGAGTTGCTGTAGGAAAGCAAAGGAGATAAATGGGAAATGTGATGGGTCAGCTCCAACCTGCTTCTGGTGGCTGTGCACTATGGCAGAACTTGTACCCATCTCCCGCTTGATCCTGAGACCTCTCCCATTACTTGCCATCACTGCACCATCTGGGGCCTACATTTTCTTCTCCTAGTTTTGATTCTTCACTGTGTGCTTTACATGCTGGCTGCCGCATATTCTTGCCTCTCCCAACATCTACAGATGGTCCAATCTTACTGCTTTGTTTCTTCTTTCATACACACAAGTGCTGTACTTTCCCCTAGCTGTTTCCTGAGACAGCTGCCACCTGCTGCCCATACTTTCTGGTGCATTCTCCCCGTATAGCACCCGATAGGAGGAGCATTCTGCACTTTGAGAAAAGCATGTCTTCCTGTCTCTTAGTGCTTGATGCAATCCTGAAATAGAAAAAGCGCCTGATGCATATTTGTTGATGTAGAAAAGAGATTGTAAGAGAATGTCAACACCATAAACAGAAAATTAGCTAACCATCTACAAGAAAACAAAGTTAAGGACCACCATGAAAATTTACCATGGGTCCAAATCTAGTTTGATAGCTTACTAAAAACTAATGTTAAAAAACACTGAAGTTTACAACCATTAATATCAGTTTATTTATTCACTATTTATTCATCATTCACTATTTATTCACTATCATAATATTCATGTAGCAGAATTGCTTTACCCCAATTAAAAACAGTATATACCCTGCAATCAAAATGAGAACTCCTACACCTATGTGTAGGAGTTCTTCTGCCTGTCAGACATGAGGAACTTCAGAAGCTTTTGGAGTAGGATTGTATTTCCCCAGATTATCCTCAACTTCTTCAATTCAAATATAAAAAGAATTTCATATTTTTAAACCCTAATTCTGACCTCACACTGCTGCATAAGTTTACGCTTGTGCACTCTACCTTTCATATGTATTAATTATATTTTTTATTTTATGAAAACATAAAAGAAAATTTCATAAAAATAAGCATAACAATAGTTAATACACTATCATTATCTGTAAAGCAATTACTCAGAATACAAGAAGCAAATTAAAAAGAAACATAATAACACAAAACTTTATTTGCAATGGACCAAGACACTGTAAACTAGTAGTGATAAATGAAACTAATTATCACATATATTAAAATATTTTTGAAACCATAAAATATATAGCAAGGACAATAGCTAGGAAACATGACAGAGTCAAAGGCATACAATTTTATGTGCAAGAAGGGTAAGGCAATGATCCTGAGAATCTTCAGAAGATTTTTCAAATCTAGCAGTTAATTGGAAGGATTCTTACCCTGACTAACTATATATATATTGATACCTGTGAACTAAGCAACTGCACTGAAGATGGTAATCTGTAATAGTAGGTTCATGCTTGGAGTGCCTGTCATTCTGGTCTTCTGTATACAGGCTGCTTGTCAGGATATACCAGTTGTTGCCGTGCTGTCTCTTGGGTAGATTATTGTTTAAAAAGGAAGCGGGTGGTGAATGAAGGCAGGAGACAGGAAAAGGAGTGTTGGAGGACTGTCCTGCTACAGTGCTGTGTGTGGTTAGATTTCTAAACTTATGTGTAAACATATATAATTGTTTATTCCTATTTTTAAAATATATTTTAATTTTTTTAATTTTTTGTCCTATTCTGTAGGGACTTAATGTTTAACATATCAATATTTGATGAAAAATACCTGTTCCATGTTATGCCTAAGATGTTTGAAATTCAGACCGAGAGTGAGGTCAAGCTCAACAGCCTAGGCTGTATGGTAATAACAATAAGCTTGTCTTCTGGATGGTTAACAACCTAAGTT
>NDGN011488156.1:0-20823 GCA_002564285.1 Tympanoctomys barrerae
GATCAAACACAGGGCTTTATACTTGTCAAGCAGCCTCTGTGCTGCTGAGCTATGTCCCTAGTTCTAGACTTACGTGTATTTCATTCAAAATTTAAACATATTAGGTTGCATTTTAACTGCCATTTAGATTATGAATTGTCATGTTTGTTGCATTAGCTGATTCTTTCCCATTGTGATTTGTTTACTTCTGTATGTAACTGTTGACTATGAGCTCATGCGCCACACAACCTTACACAACCTTACCTCCCTGATGAGGAGCCTGACATTCAGTGGAACTCAGTCTCCACAAGACAGACCTTCTTTTGTATCAGGCAATTTTGAGTTCTGCCTTTGTATCTTCTTTAGAAGTTCCTGGTGCTGTGAGTTTCTAAACCATCCTGCTGTGGAACTGCACTGTTCTATTTCTATTTCATCCATATGGTTGTAGAAAAAGAAGAATCAAAATTGAGAACTTTCACTGGGATCATTTGAAAATACAAATATGAAGACCATTAATTATGTGCACTGGATGATTCATTTCTCTACTGTTCTATATATTAAGTAAGTGCATGTGGATGATCACATTCTGGATACTGGGGGCACGAGGCTGAACACAGCTTATCTACCTGAGAATGACAATGGCCACTTATACAATCACACAAATGCTATTCTAGAATTGTGGTAAATTGCTCTGGAGGACAGGTGATACTAGTTATAGCAGTGAATTTTGGACAGTTAGTGCCAGGCAATGAGCTAAAGACAATTTGAGCAATAATTTTGAGCAGTTAACAATGAATGATATATATTAACATCCTTATTTTTATAGATGAGTCAACAGGCTTCAGCTGTCAAGTGGGGCTGACCCCTGCAGTATGTGATCATGCTAGATTTTTTTACGCATTTCTCTCTTGCTTTAGAAACACTGATGACCTTCATGAAGCTGAGCACATCTGAGATGAGTAAACATCTGGCAACTAGGGTTGCGTTAAGCCAGAAAAAGTCATACAAACTCCCCCAAAAAGCTGGAGATGGGCAGCAGTTGGCTGGTTTGGAGACACAGGGAATGTGCAGTGCAGGCAGTGTTGGGAAGGGGTAGCCCTGGGAAAGTGGAAAGAGGGCCAGGGCTTCAGGACCTCATCTTCTATTACCTCCAATACTGGCTGGCAGCAGTACATCCCTGGGTCTCAAGGGGTTTGCAAGGGTTTGGTTGTGGGGTTGAGGCTAGGTGTAAAGGGTATGATGGATGTATATTTGGATGAAGAAAACATAAAGTTCAATATTGATTTTATGGAAGAATTCCTTGCTACAGTTTGCTGCATAGGATTTCCCATGACCAATGAATTGCTGTCAAATGTACAGGCTGTGTTTGCTGTGCTGATGTGGCGTGTGCCCTGTTGATACTTGTGGCCTCCGTGCGAGGCATCTGGTTCTGCTTATGACTGAACTCCACCTCATGAAGCCCAAGCAGCAACTTTTTTGTGTGATTTCTTGTGATTGAACTTTACCAAGAAAAAAAAGACCTGTTCCCCAACCTGTGCTTTAATGATTTTAGGCAACCAAATATGATGTCATCCTAATAATAAAGAATAATTTCTGCTAGCAGAGTACTGCCAATGATTATGGGTTTTAACACTTTGTTAGCATATGAATGTTCAGTTCCCAGATAGGTTGAAACATTTCATCATCTACTGTCATTCAGGTAACATGCTGGATATTGAGGCTTCTTATTTTTTCTTATTTTTGTATTTGTAGTGCTGGGGTTGAACCTAGGGCATTGTGTATACTAGGCGAGTGAGCTAACATTGAGCTACATCTACAGATCTTTAAGGCTTCTACCATAAATATTATGTTATTAGTCTTTCCAGTTTGTATGATGCACGAGGCTTTGAGACATTTTTTCTTTTTACCTTCAAAAAGAAATTTTCATTCACTAATTTTAGACACAAATAAAGATCTACAAAGAGTTTTCATTGTAGTGGCCTCTTTTGAGATGGATATTTCCCTGTCAGTTGCGTGTGTACACTCATTAAACAGGCTGTCTGAACGCGTTATTTCATTTGCAATCCCAACTAAACTGTCTTGTAACTTGCACAGGATTAGTTCAACGTGTGCTCTGGGATTGTGCTTATTGCCAGCCATTCCTCTGACTCCAGTATAGGGTAATCACTACATTCTTGTCTTTATTTCCATTTTGCCAATTAGCTTTAAGTGGTTAGCACAAATTTATATGTCCTGGTTTTTCTAAATCCTGCCGGTTACATTGGAACATTGCACACTTAACTGTGCTTGCTCTGGAGTGCTAGCAACGAGACAGTAATTGACTGAGATAGTTGCTTTCTTCCGTAAAGATAGGGACTTTACATTCCAGTAAACAGGTTTAAGGCAATATCATTGTAGCTCTTTTAAATCATGAGTTAAACATTACAGGAATAAAAATATAGCAAGATTTTATTTATAAGGATAATATATTGGATATAACAAGAATGCTAACAGATCAAGTCTGACTTAGGTTAGTGACGCTCTAGAATTTGTTGAATGTTTTAAATGAATCTTAAGGTGTTAATTGGGGAAAAATCTTGACCAATTGGGGAAAAATCTGATGCAATTCTCCCACAACTATAAAGCAAGTGGAATTTCATTTTTTAATTGCATTTTTAATCTTTAAAAATCTGTTTAAGGTTATTGAAGAATGGCTGTAGAAATACCTTTTCAAAAGATGTTTTAAAATTAAACTCTTGGGGCCAGGGAGATGGCTCAGTGGAACAGGCACTTCTCTGGCAAGCACAAGGGCTTGAGTTCAATCCTTGGTTCCGCAAAAATAAATAAATAAATAAATAAATAAATAAATAAAAATGAATAAAATAAAAATAAAAATTAAACTCTTGTCATTTCTAACTTTTGGTCATTTTCTTATGAGCAAAGTGGAATGGGGGATAAATTAGCCTAAATATCATCCTAATAGTTAAATTTTAGAGACTCTTAGGAGCAATCAATAGATGAGCAACATTTGCTAACTTTATACTCATGCATCTAGGTCAGGCTGTTAAGGAATTGAATAGACAGTAAGGAATGGAAATTTGTACGTAAGTATGTTGTATAAACAGATACATATATCCATATATTGTGTTCATGTATGTTTATATACATATATTTTGAGTACATGTTTATGGCATGTGTGCGTGTATATATAGATTTCAATCCAATGTGATCTTATAAACTGCCTATATGGATGTTGCACTATAGAATGATCAAGACCACTTTGCAGTGGCTCTGGGCAGGTTTCATGTTAACCAATTGGCTTTTCATATTTGCTTGTGAGTCTACTCAAGACCGAGGCCCCATGTCTGGAACAGCCTGTATTGCGGGGAAAGCCTTGGTGCCTCAAAGGACAAGAGGAGGCCACAGCTAAAGACACCTGGCTCCAACTTCAGTGAGCTAGATGAAGACTGTCGCTGGAGAACTCTCACTCCAGTGGTGGGTGAAGGCTTTCCCAGGGAAGACATAGATCTCCTAAATTGTTGTAATGTCTTATTTCGGAAAGTCCTTAAAGGAATTCTCAGATCCTCCTAGATTCCTGCATCTTCTTCAGTATTTCTGTCCTTTGTTTGATAACAGAATAAATACGGGTTGCCTAGAGAAGATCTTTGTCTTAAACCTGAGAGTCTCAAATTCTGTGAGGGGATTTTTTATCCCCCTGGAGCCTGGAAATCTTACCATTTGTCCCATTTATTTAAACTTCACTGTCTACTCATTGAACAGTCTGTAATAACTAGTGAATAACATTAACCTGATGATAGAAGTATGAAGCCTAGGGATGCTGAGGGACGATCTTGTGTGTGGTGTGTGACCTTCAGATGACTTGTGATGGAGGTGAGGGAGATCTGAGTTTAGAAACTTTTTTTTTTTGTACTTTAGCGAAGGATGTTCAGGGTCTCACTAGTAGATCAGACTCAAAGTGATCCACCTGTTTGCAGCCTCCCAAAAGCTGGGATAACAGGCATGCACCACCACACCCAGTCTCAACTGCTGTCTCAGCGCACCCCGGGGTGTGGGGCCAGCCCAGCAGGCCCAGAGATTGAACCCCTGACCCCTGCACCTGCTTTCAGGTGCTTTAATCCACTGAGCTATTTGGATGGCCCTGTGTTTAGAAACTTTGAAAGTGATATGGAAGATTCATAGTCCAACTATGCAAAAATTCCAGCTTGTATTCGATGGAAGCAGCAATCCTTTACTACATCAGGTCTTCAAAGTTTTCACCTCTCTATATCAGATTCGTTTGCTTTTTAATGCCAATGTCTGGTCAATTTTATGAGGTAATAATAAAAAGTTTATCTTAAAAAAGATTTTATGGCCATTTCCCCTCTAAACATTATCTGAGTTTCATAAAAGCAGATGTTTTTGTTAAGCATATTAATAAGACACACACCATTTCCATTGTCCTAGAATTCGTTGTTTTGAAATATGAGCCTCTGGACAATGGGAATCTGTGCAAGCAAAAAGGGAAAATTAACCTGTGTTGGATTTCTGAGCTTCTTTCTTGGACCTCCCTTTGTGGCTTATAGTTCTCCTTTAGGTCTCAAGTATCTATTTCCTTTGAAATTTATTACATTTCTGAAAGCAACATCACATTGATATGTCCACCCTTGACTAAGAGAATTCATTTTCTTTCATATCAAAACTCAAGATATTTATAGATTTTTTTATCAGGAGGTGAATGGTTGATTTGAGTATCTGCTTCTGCTTCTCTTTTAGAAATTTCCAAAATTCCTCCAGCATCTGAATATGTGTGAGAAAAATCACTCTATTCTTTCATCTTACCATAATATAGAATAAAATGTCTCATCAAATGGTAGACCTCCCAGCATCAGCATAACTAAAGCTCAACTCCTAACCTTTAGGCTCCAGGTCATGGACCCTATCAGCCTTTCTTCTGGCAACCTGATCTTTTTCTTAATTTTTCTGAAATCAGTTGGCAATACCAGGTTCCTTCCAGATACGCAGTGTGAAAGCTTTGGAACACACCCCACTTTACTTCCATTCTCGCTATGCTTGTCAACTTAACCATCGTAACCTATTTTATTTTTTATTCTTAACACCCTGTGATTTACCTACTTAAAATATGCACCGTATGTCATCTGTCTTTCTGACTTAGAACGTGAGCTTCTCACAGGCATGAGAGCAGGGATCTTTGAGCTAGTGTGCAAACATCAGTCCACATTAGCAGTCACATGATAAATATTTTTTGAATAAATAATGAAATAAGTTGTGAATAGGTTTCATGAAATATTCTTAAATTTGTATTTTTATTGCCTAGAGTGAAGTACTAAATCTTAAGGAATCTTGTGCTGACTGCAGTGTAGGAGAGTCTTGGATTTGCTGTGATTTGGTTTTCAACGAAGGAGTGAGCTGAATTTCTTTTCTCTAGAAAGGCTACAAATAAAATAAATTTTAAGGACTAGAAGAATGCACTCTTGTCTTACTGATAGTTGATTTTTGTGAGTTCTTTTATATGAAACACTTTGAGAATTGGTTCATGTACAGAAGAACATTCACTGTAGTCTTCAGAAAAGTCTAGCTCCTGGTTCTGCTGTCCTGCTCCTAATTGTCTATGACCACCTGCTCAAAGTGACCAGTACTCATCCTTACAGTACGCGCAGTAGGAAGATTCAACTTTCTCTCAATGCACTCAGTGGAAATGTACAAATTAAGCTTTGATAATTTTGTACTTACATCTTCCCCCAAGTAAGGAAATAAATTAAATTAGTTGATGTTACAAACATTTTCTTAAGGCATGGCAAAAAGTATCAATAACAATAAGAAGTGATGAAGTGTTTCATTTTCTTTTGAGAAAATTAAAACTAAAGACTATAGTTTGTGAGATAAATTGTTTAATTTTAGGGAAGTAGAAGTTGAATTTTTGTAGTGAAAAAAGTTATTCTTTTTTTTCAGAATACTATCTTGAATTTGATGTGCTTGATTAAAAGACAATGAATCTCAGATTTATAGCTTTGGGGTACTAGCAATTCCTTCTTTCTTGTCTTTGTAGAACCACTGTTTCAATTTATGTGATGATCTGCTTCAAATTGAAGTAATAGAAATGGTTCAGGATTTTAGAATCAAAAAAAGCATGAGTAAAGCAATTATGCATTTCTAAACTACAGTTCTATAAATGTGTACAAATCATCTTAAGACTCAACAATTTCAGCATGAAATGAACTTGGAGAACTCGTTGTCCAAAACACTGATAGAAGGGCTGGCCAAATAGCTCAGCAGATTAAAGTGCCTACTGAGGCAGACACAGAGGCTGGGAGTCTGATCCCCAGGCCTTCCATGCTGGCCCCACCCCCAGGACACACTGAGATGGCAATTGAAACTGGGTGTGGTGGCACATGCCTGTAATCCCAGCACTTGGAAGATCACTATGAGTCTGATCTATGCAGTGAGACCCTGTAGACCCCTGTAGACCCTGCCCTAAATACAAAAAAAAAAAAAAAAGAAGCATCAAGTGATTTGCCCCTAATTACCTACCACACAGGTGTTTAATGGCAGACCTATAGCTAGAAACTGTTGGTAATGACCAAATGGCAGATTTTTTCCTGAATATGCTATGTAATGTACCTTATATATTTACTTTCTTTTTAATTTCAATATTATCATTGCAATGTGTTTCAGTCTGATGTTTGAAAGGGAAACAATACAAAACAGGACACTTGATTTGTAAGATTATTTTATAATAGTCACCCAGAATCATGTTCAAAAGAGTGTAGAATTTTTGTCTACACACTAAAGACCAATGAATCCAGCTGAGGGCCTGCATCCCATAGTAATGCCCTACATGAGCTGTCCAGCTCATGTAGACCCAGAACCCAGAACAATAACCGTTGTGAGTCCAATTGGAGGACAAGTGCTCACAACAATGTCCCATGCAGCCCTGTTTCATGGATCTGTGCTGGGTAGGTCCAGAGGTCAATGGTGGAAGCTAGAAAGTCTGTACCAGCAGGAAGAAGGTTCTGCACTAGCAGGCTGAGGGATCTGCACTGGAGACAGAAATCGATGTGCAAAGCGAGAACCATAGTCATACTTAGCGACATCCTTTGCAACAGTGAGGTCCTGAGCTCCTCCAGTAATGAGGAAAGCTGAGTTCCCACCAGGAAAACCAACGTGGCAAGCTTCTCCAGGAGTCTGAGCTGTGCACCATCTTCCTCTTCAGAGCCAGGAAGCGATGCTCAAGACGAGGTTCAGAGCACCCGCAAAGTGAGCCATAGCCATTCTCAGCGACAATGAGGTCCTGAGCTCCTTAAGCAATAAAAACATCTGAGTTCCCATCAGAAAGCCAGCATGATAAGCTCTTCCAAGAAAACCACATCTCCCCACAGCCTCTAAGTTTCTTCCTCTCCAGTTCTACCTCTTATGCTGCCTGCAACAATCCTCAGGGGGGCCTCCCATACCCAGCACCACCGCTGGTTCAATTCAGCTGTGTGGTCCAAGTTGACTACCAGTTGTCAATCCACCACAGAATATAATTTGTTATTAAAAAATATTTTATTATTTTTGATGCTTATTTTTTAAAAAATTAAAATAAGTGTGGTTAATATTTCTTTTTTTTCCTGATTCATAGAAATTCCTTAGTTAAAAATATCTGCTTTTTATCATATGTTTTAAACCAAACCTTCCAGGAATCAGAGGCATACATCAGTTTGTTATTTATTTTTCCTGATATTTCTGAATTGCCTGATCCCCAAGTTAAATTTCTTTTTTCTTTTTCATCTGTGATTTTACATTTGATTGACCTGGTCCATCTCTGCCTTCTTGATAGTGATTTCAGAATAGGACAGTAGAAGCTTAAACTACATTTAAGTGCTTTGGTTATTTTTATTTTAACTTCCCAGAAGCTGAATTTTGAGATAAAAGAGGGATCTACCTTGAACTTGACCTTGAGCTACTCTTGCTTGGCTGAGGAGCTTATTCTTGATTATGGAGAGAAAAGTCCTACAAGGAAGTAGTTTGTATCCAAGCGATATCCTGTTTCAAATACCTCCAGTAGAATCATGTAACAGTGCTGACTAATTTGGCTAAATTTGGAAGAGAAAACAGAGATAGGTAAATTCTTACAGGAAGTAGAACGTGCAGATTGGTTGAAGAATGGATAAAAGACCAAACGAACAAGGAAGCAGGGTTCTGGTGAAGACGGTGTGGCAGGACCTGGAGGTGTAACAGAGGGTAAAAAATGGCCTAAACTAAGGAATATTCTGTTTCTTCTTGAAAGGAGTACGACTTCAAAGGGATAAAAATATTCTTGACTGGAGAGCAAGTAGAACCAAGCCCATCAACCCAGAAGCACCTGGTTGACAAGTCCCAGAGTAACAAAGAGGAGAGACAACATTTATCTGCCATCAAGTGAAAGCTGGTTCTAGGGCCTAGGTCTACAGAGACATGTCTTATGGATAGATTTCTTGCATGAAGGAGTCTGGAGATGGGAGCAGGATCTGAGAAAGTATAAGCAGAAAAATGGGAAGTGGTTCAATCTCAATAGAGAACACTTGAAGACCTAATATGTCAGTCTTAAGGGGAATATAACCGCAGAGCTCGTGGACGGTGTAACTGGTTTGTGTGTCCCAGGTCACAGTGGACTTGTTCATATGTAGCTCTAATGTCTTTGGTTAGTACCAAGTATGCTCATTATGGCATATTTTCTATTAATAGCTTGTCTAGTATTAGTCTTTCCTACTCTGTTCCCCTTTATAAAATGTTGCAAGGTAAAGAAGGGACAATAACTCCTGCCATACCTGCAATCGCACCTCTTCTCTTCTAAACACTGCCATTCACGAACTCCCTCGTATGCCCTATTTTTGTCCCCCTAGTATTTGTCATGATCTAATATTCTACATGCCTCACCTATTTATTATGGTTATAATTTCTGGTCTGTCTCTTTCTTCCATAGAAAGAACATGTTCAGATATAGATGTTTCTCCTTTAGTTTTTTTTTTTTTTTTCCTCTAATGTCTTAGAACAATGGCTGAAGATTAAGAAGTGTTGAGCAATTAGGTGTTGCCTACATCGTGGATGTCTGGTTATAAATCTTGCCTGGTGGCATACATCCAAGGGTATTGCGCCCATTTGCATTTTGTGTCCCCCAAAGCCTTCACTGTGGCAAAGGCTTCACTGCTGCGTTGGCCCTAAGTGGTAGAAACTTTAGAGGAGGAACCTCACAGAGGTCCTTTGGTCACAGGAGTGTGCCCTCAAGGAACTGTGCCACCCAAGCTCTTTCTTTGCTTTCTTTGTTTTCCAGCTTTGAGATAGCAGTTTTGTTCTCCTAAGCACCTTACCTTGAGGACCTGCTATAGACCCAAAAGCAACAGGGCCAATCAACTATGGACAGAGTCCCCCCAAACAGTGAGCCCAAATAAAATTTTCTTTATAAGCTATTATTTTTGGTATTTGCCATAGTGATAAAAAGCTGACTCTACAGCAATGCCAGTTTCTAAGTCCCTGCCAGTGGAGACACAGAATACGCTTACTTCAGTGTGGTCTGTTCTGTTTGCCTACGAGTTGGAAGGGAGGACAGCAGGAATTTGTCTGGAGGCACAGAGAAAAAGTAACCTAATAGAGGATGGACAAGGAGCTGGGAAGGGGGTTTTCTAGTTCAAAAAAGCCCCCAATTTCCCCTAGCGTGCAGGTCACAGTTAGGAGATTTTGATTCTTCCTCTGTATATGTCACTATGAAATGACATTGAACAGATTCATTGCATATGACATGGTAATAATAATTGCTTGCCTCTTTTTGGATTGCAAATCTTTTAAAGATAAGCCTATCTAAGCCATTAAAATAGTTTTAGATGCTTAAGATGCTACACATTTATAAGTGCATTATTATCAGAGATTTTATTTTATGGTTTTTTAAAATTAATTTTTACTTGAATTATTTTACAACTGATACATAAACATTTTCCAAGAACTATGCACAACTTTGATATATTAGTTAAAATTAAGTTTAAATGTAAACATTAGTCATTAAGAAAACCTCATAGCTAATACACTGAAATAAAAATTAAACATCAAATTTTTATTTTTAACTATTTTCCCTAAGACCATATTCTTTTTTTTTCTTCTTGTATTTAGTACAGGGCCTACAGGGTCTCACTATGTAGATCGGACTTGTAGTGATTCCCATTTTCAGCCTCCCAAATGCTGGGATTACAGGCACACACCACTACGTCCAGTTCCAATCACAGTCTCAGTGTGCCACATGGGCAGGACTGGCATGGCATGCTGGGGATTGAACCCCAGCTGCTGTGCTCTGCCTAAGGAGGCACTTTAGTCCACTGAGCTATCTGGCCAGCCCGAAGACCATTTTTTACTTATAGACAGTAAAAAATTTTAAGAGTATGATATAAACCTTTACTTACTATTATTTTCTTAGTGTCTATAGCAAATGTTTCCTGGTTTAGAATATCAAATTTTTTTTGCATTATGACTTTTTATTTTATTCCTTCATTTGAACAGAAGTTAGTCTGTTGGCCAACAGAAAATGAAATCTGCCTATTTCTGATCACTGTCTCGGGCTTAGAAAATTCTGGGTTTATAGCAAAGAGCTGGATAGAGGTTATGCAGGCACTTGTGGGAAAGGCTTCTATGGGGAAGGAGAAGGTAGTGAGGAATGAGTTTGTCAGGAACTAGCCCATCAGGTGCATGGCTATAAAATGTGGCCATGAGGGACACAGTGTTCCCAATGACAGTAGTAAATCCGTTTCAAATAAAGTGAACTGTTTGCTTAAACTTTCCTGTGTTCTGTCAGACCTTTGGCTCTGAGCACCAACTCAATATAGAAATTAGCTCACCCGGAGGCTGCAGGGCAGAAACGCTCAAAGTACAACTTGCTGTATCAAAATTGTGTTTAGTAACACAAAGCTCTCACGAAACCTTCCACACATTGTTTTCTAGAACTTTGTAGTTTGAACAGAATTGTTCCTTCCATTGGTGCTGTGTTTCATTTCATCAATTACATTCCTTGAGCACAGCATTTGGAATGCTGCCCTTGGATAATGATAGATCGCTCTATCTATCTATCTATCTATCTATCTATCTATCTATCTATCTATCTATCTCTATCTATCTTCAGGTTTCTGACAAATCTAATCTCTTTCAACTTAAATTTTAACTCTTTTAACTTAAAAATCATACAAAGACAAAGTGCTTTCACCTTAAGGAAGCATCAATTCTACCTATTTTCATGAATATTTCACTTTTATGTTTATTTTTATGCACACTCTTTCTCGACTGCCTTTTCTGCAGTGAAGATTGTTTCAAATACAGCTGTCTGATAGAGAGCCGTGGTTGCTAGGACCCAGTCACGATGGCCGACGTTGCTAGGGAGGAAACAGAGGCGAGATTCCGTGATTATGAAGCAAAACCATTTTTCATTCTCTTTGAAGACAAGTCTTCTTTATACAAAGATGACAAGTTCCCTAACTCCGTAGGACTGAAGTTTCAGGAAAAAATATGAAATCTTAATGTTTCCTGGAAGTGATGTAAGCCTAAAGGTATTTCTTTAAGATGAACAAATGCATTTATACTTACTTATGTCTTACGCTGTGGTGGCAGTGCTTTCTGCAAAAGCAACGTAATACAAATCCTTTGGTTTGTAAAACTAGGTAAGTTCTCTGAGGGCTTGCCCTTGGCGCACGTGTGGAATGAGAAGTGTCTTTCTGATACTTCTTTTACTTTTGGTTACATGCTGATCACTAAACACAAACAGAGCCTTTCTATGCGCTAGGCATTTTGTTTTACTTTTTATTTTTTTTGTTTTTGCATTGCTAGGGAAAGGTGTACAGGGTGTTCAGGGCCTCACTACTAGATTGGACTCATAGTGATCTGCCTGTTTACAGCCTCCCAAGAACAGGGATTATAGATGCACACCACTACACCCAGTCTCAATCCCTGTTTCAGCATGCCCCGTCCAGCACAACAGGCCCTGGGATTGAGCCCCTGACCCCTGTGCCTCTTGTGGCTGCTTTAATCTGCTGAACTGTTTGGCCGGCCCTGTGCTAGGCATTTTACCAGAAAATTTTCATATACATTCTCATTTAGTCTCATAATCTTGCTATGAGGTATTGTCATTTCAACAAACAGTAAGAAATATGTCAGGCAGTAGAGAAAGTGGGATTTGAATCCTGATAAATGTTCTTACATTCTTTCTGTTTAAGTATCTGTACAAATCTATAGCTGACGAGGAATAGGATTCATATGTAAAGTTGCCAATTTCATATACAGAATTATTTTAATACTGCATAAATAATTTTCTCTTAGTGTAGCTCATATCTTTATGGGAAAAACATAAAGGAAATAATTTTTGAAGACTAATCTAAGCTTAAGAAAAGAAAATGTGTTAACATTGCTTGGGTTTAACACAAGAAAGTTTGGTTGGAGCGCTATGATTTGGGGCATCTAAGGATGTTTTAAAGAATCACATATAATGCTGCTTAATTGAAAAGGATGCACTGAACATATAATTTTATACAACTTTGGCTAGGAAAGATAAGACTGTCTTCATGAGTGTTTATAAGTAATGCCGAGGAGGTATTATCAGCTTGCAAAAGGAAAACCTTTTAAGTAAAAGGGTGTCTTAAACATTTGAAATTAGCATAGCTGATCCTATCAGCCATATGTTTCACCTCAACTTTAGATGTCTTCAAGCCTCAGTATCCTAGAAACACTTGAGTGGAGTCCCAAGGCCAAAGTCAAAGAGCATCTGAAACTTTGATGTAATCGAATGTTCAGTGTCACTAGGCTCTGCTTCACAGAACCTGAGTAAGGGTGCAGAGAGTCCACCAGTACTCACAGAGAGAGTTGTCAATGCTTTGGTTCATATGTGAAGAAGGCGTCATCCAAGCTGAAGAATAAATTGGTGCCTTCCGACTCTGACAAGCCATATTCTGTTGCTCAGAATATTCATTTAGAAATGTGCTTGGAAAGCACATTTTGGTAAGCATATATATATATGATTACCCATCTGAGCGAGAGGTTTGAGACAATTATTGGGTTTGGGTTTTCAAAAGTAAGATAACTTTATGATCAGCAGTTGTTACTTGTAGCTTGGTCAGTGGAGCTGTTGGACAAAGGTTATTTAAGGCTTCTGAATATGGACATCTTACCCATGGGAATTAGGATTGAGAAACTTTTCTGTGCACTGTCTTTTCTTATGTTATGTTATTTTTAAGAAGCCAAAAGCAAAGACTTAGATCCCCTCCTCTGAAATACCTTTGACTGGTCATTATAAGGGAGAGGACCTTTGGCTAGTTGGAATAAGTCCAATATGCCAAATGCCACCCTACTTTATTAGAGGTTACTTAGAAACACAAGTGTTTGTGAATTATTATTTTAATGGTTACCCATGCATTTAACACTGCCAACTTCTTATCTCACAAAGGGTGTGGGCCACTTTTAATTGACTCCAATTTTAGAGGTTGTGATACAAGCCATTGCAGTAGACCTAAGCCTTGAACAGGGACTGAGATAAGAGATTTATTTGAAAGACAAGACTTATTTCTTAAGCCACTGGATACTCATAAAACATAGCAATCAGTAGTACTTATGCATATTAAACAGGGGAAGAGGACGAGGAGGTATTCTTCCACATACTTTATGATTTTTATCAAATCTTATCAGCAATTACAGTAAGATGTCACATCTATGTAAGTTGTTTAAGGGAAATAGCAACATTAAAATCACCTTTTAAGATGATTTGGTTTGTAAATAAGTACATCTGACTGTTTTTAAAACGACACTGAGATTCCATCTCACCCCAGAAAGAATGGCTGTCATCAAGAAGTCAACCAATAAAAAATACTGGAGATGCTATGGGGGAAAAAAACCCCTTTTCCACTGTGGGTGGAAGTCTATACTGATAAAACCACTGTGGAAATCAGTGTGGAGTTTCCTGAAAAACTAGGATTAGAGGTCCCTCCCATTCAACCTAGCTATTCTCCTCCTGGGTATTTTCCAGAATAACTGAAAACATCATACCACAGCGACATATGTGCACCATGTTTATAGTAGCAAAATGTGTCATAGCTAATTTATGGAAACAACCCAAATGCCCATCTACCAAGGAATGAATTAAAAAATGTATTTTTATATAATAGAGTATTACTCAGCTATAAAAAGGGCAAACAGGGGGCCGGGGAGATAGCTCAGTAGAATAAGCACTTGCCGGGCCAGCTCAAGGGTCTGAGTTCAATCCCTGGTTCAAAAAAAAAAAAAAAAAGATGAACTGGAGGCTTTTATAGCTAAATGGATGCAACTAGAAACTCTTCTCATAAATGACATAAATCAGACCCACATATGTAAACATCATATTGTCTCTCTTGCTTAAGAATCTGAAAGAGTAAATAAAATCTGAAAAGTACAATAGATTCTGTGAAAGAGAAAGAAAGTGTTCAAAGGGAAAGAACAAGTGGGGTAAGGGAAAAGAGAAAAGAAAAGAAAGAAGGAAGGGACAAAGAAACACACACACACACATACACACACACATGCAGAGTGTAGCTTGGATAATTGTACTACTGATTTCTGCTGGTCTAGTGAAAGGAGCAGCTAATGCTTAAATATTTTCTCTCTCCTTTTTAATTACTCATAATTTTTGAACAATTGCATTGTTGTTTTTTGTATTTTTTAAAGGAAGGGTCTACAGGGTGTTCAGGGTCTCACTACCAGAATGGACTTGTAGTGATCTACCTGTTTACAGCCTCCCAAGTGCTGGGATTATAGGCACACACCACCATGCCCAGTCTAAAGTTAAGGCTAATTTTGCATTCTCATATCTGGTAATCTGCACAAGCAATTTGAAGACAACAAGATGCAATATAAGAACCACTGTTGAATTCCTATCATTTTGTTTAATGAAATTCTGTATTTTCTAATGTTTATGTTTTACTATTTAAAAATAAAAAATAATTAAGAAAAATAAAGGATGGAATTGATCTAATGAGTCAAAACAGTGAAGTTGTTTGTGTAAATTCCTAATGTTGATACAGTTTAGGGACTCTATACAATTCATGAAGCATTCCAAATTAGCAGGAGGTCTCATTTGTAATGTGGGACTCTCATATAGATTAGAAAAGGGCACATCCAATTCATTCCTAAAACATCTACTGAGTATTTATTTTATGTAAGGTGTTGTACTTGTAAGATCACCTATGGAGGAGAACGATTCTGCTATGTAAAAATTTTACTAAACACGGTATTACTATTGAGACAGATTGTATAAAACAAAACAAGCTTCTCTGACCTTGGTTGCCACGTCAGCCTTCATTACTTGTTCCAGAAGACAGAGAATACTGGTACATCAGGGCAAGACCCAGAAGCCCTGCACAGTTTTAGTTTCTTAATTGTAAGAAATAAAAATTATTTCATAACCATTTAAAGTCTTCTTTGTTTTTCAGGTACAGAAATGGATTGCTGCTCCATTTTTTAGTTTTCTTTTAATGGGCAGTAGCTAAAATTGATTCAGCATTACTTTACCAGAATAAGTAAAGGTCTGTTTGCCTTGTATGATATTAAATTATATCTGTCTGAGAGATAAACAACTTAAATTTTAATGCTTCACATTCAAGAGCACATCTGTGCCAATATTTAAATAATACATCTGTCAGATTCTGGTTCAATGTTTTAGTTCTCTTTGGTTTTAAGCTTTTGTTGGAAGCTCTAAACATAATTAATGCTTCTCCTTACCAGAAGGGTGGCAATATTCTTCTATACCTTAGTGAACAAAAAAAGAGAAAAAAAGTGTGCACATTAGCTTGTTTTGTGTTAAGTTATTTGTCTGACCAGTTTAGATCAAGGATTAGTCATAAAGGCAAATGGTTTAATGCAATGCAAAGTACAATATTCTTCCAGTAAATCTGATAGAAGTGTAGAATGACTATAGTATTAGATATGAGCTTAAGAAAAAATTGTTATGTGTCTTTTCACATTTACTGGAATCATTCCATTTCACAAATCACTGAAAGTAAGACAATCCTTCAGTATCTCTATATGATTATAGTTATTTTTTAAAACTTTTTATATATCCAGTGAACCAGTGCAGTGTGATTAATTAGACTATATATATTTTTTTCCTTTGGGGAGATACTGTTATGTCTAAATTACATGTACATGTTATGGAGAAAGAAAATATATGTATGCGTGTGTGTATATATGTATGTGCATATGGTTATAAACTCACATACATACATAAACTCACACTACCTCATAAGTGAAGATCATTTATCAGTCAGCTTTCCCACTGCTGGGTAAAACAACTGACACCCACAATTTGAAAGAGGAGAAGTTTAATTTAGCTCATGGTTTCCAGGGATGCAGACAGTAGTTGGCTGCCTCACAAGCAGAAAGAGCGTGGCAGAATGTAGTGTAGAGAAAAGCTGCTTAAGCCTTGGTAGCTAGGAATAGGAGTAGGAGAAGAGTGCCAGAGAGTGAGGGGTCAGGGGCTCTACTGCCAGATATAGTAGGCAAGGTCATACCTCTGAAAGCCACCCAGATACAAAGAGAAGTGTTCTTCATTGATGCCCTGACCATGTCCCAATTCAAGCAAATGACGCAATCAAACTTACTTGTCAAAATAATATAAGAAAAAAGAGTGGAATCGTATTACTATTTCCCTTATTAACTTAGGTAAACTGCTAAACCTTTAAGGACTTCACTTTCATTTACATTGTAAGGCAGATCATTTCTGTCTGCTTTAGTTTTTCTGCAGCTTAAATAAATTTATGCACACTCTTGCCCCATACTGACATACTGTAAATGATAGAAAACTGTCAGTCTTTTTCTTTTTATGATTAATTGCTGAGTATATTAGCAGGGCAATGCAAACCATTCTCTACTTTTATCAAGGAAAAACAAGGAGAAATGAAAAAGCTGTATTTTAATTTTCATGAAGTATAAAGCTGTCAATCAGAAGAAATCGGATTTAGTACTAGAAGATAATATTGCTTTCTCAGAAGTAACATAAGTACAGTATGCTCATTTGAAATTTTATAAGCCATTGAAACTACCACATAGTTTGTCAGATTATTACCATGAAGAGACCTGATTTGGAGTCTTGCTGTTTTTAAAGATTGAGTACAACAAAAATACATTTTTTTTGCCATGTAAATATTCCATTTACATGATGCATCTTAATGCAGTAAAATTTTCCGATGTCGTTCTTCACATCTCATCTTTATAAATTCTATAAGGCACAGGCCCTTGTGGTGCTCTGCAGCAGTGGTCTCCAGCAGTTCTTTCTTTCCTCGTCGCACAGAGAATTCCTTGCACCAGGAGGTAGAGGAATTTCCATTTCCCTACATCTTAGCTACCTCAGTAACGAGTATAAATAAGACTGGATAGAAGGGATGCTCTGGAGACTGTGAAGCTAGCAGACAAGACATTTCATAGCTTCTTTGTTGATCTTTTGGGATTCTTTCCCTCAGAATCCATCTACTTTGCTGTGGAAAATCGAAGACACATGGAGAAGCTCTTGGTTCCTAGTACGAATTACAGCCCGACCTGAGCCCAGTTGGCAGCTATTACCAGGAGTAAGCCGCCAAAAGGTATCATCACAGGTGGCGACCTCAGCCCAGGGCTTTATAGGATTCAAAAAGAAAATAAAAGTTACAACAGCTCACCCTGTAGAACCACTGGAAGCATAAGGATGTGTTCAGCCCACAAAGTCTTGAGGCAGTATCTTATTTATAAAAGAACAGTGTTATAGAAGAATTACCTTTTGATATAAATAAGTTCCCATAGAGGTAGAATATCTTTTATATTAAAGCTTAAAATATGAAGTAATTTTTGCCCTTCGTAGGTTCAAATCCTATTTTTATTTCAAATTTCAAAACTTATCATGAGCATGTGATGCTAGATTTGAGGGGGAGAATGGAGATATAGCATTTTGGAACTCTGATGCTTCATATGCATCTATCCATTCATTTAAATATTGATTATGTACATATGCAAAGCAGTGTGGCAGGTGCTGTGGGGGATACAGGGATGAGTCAGAAAGCTGTACCGATATTAACATCTTGGAAGCCCCTCCATCCCCCTCCTGACGACAGTAAGATACAATATTCAAGTTTCCTACTGGTTTTCTGAGCCCTCTCTTTCATCTTCTTTCATTTATTCATTGACTCATCTTTTCATGTTACTAGTTTCTTTGAGTTTTTCAAAGTGGTGAAAAGTGCATATACTAATACCCCATGGTGAATATATTTATTATTCATGCCAAACATATCTTAATAGGATATTTTGAAGGGAAAAATAACTACTTACATAATGACAGTAATATCAAAACAAACTAGGAAGCAATCTAAAATTTTGATAGAGCCTTTATTTTAACCTGAAAGTGGAATTTTGTTCATATTTTGGCCAAAAATACTGCTATTTTTTCGTCAGGATTTATGTTCACAATCTAGTATAAATAACATGATGGGTAATAGAATTTTTATGTAGCGCAGATGCTGTAGATGTGATAAACCAAATACTGATTGCTTTCAAGGGTTGTGACTTTGTTAAGAGAAAGAGCTTTGAAGGAAGAGAACCTGGACTCAACGCTACCTCTGACAATTATTATCTTTTGACCTTGAGTAATTTGAAAGCACTCTAAGCCTGAATTTCATTATCTATAAGGTAAATATAAAGATGGCATTGATACCCAAAGGCTTTATATTTTTTGGCAAGTACAAATACAAACCGCTCTCAAGGGCTCTAACACATAGAGACTAAACACTTATCTGAGATCATGATCACAGGGGAATGCATTACATTTGGATGCATAAAGAGGAGTTTTGATGTTAAGGTTCAATGCAATTTTTATTGAGGCCCTACAAATAGTGGGGCAATTTAGACTTCTGAGTTTTAAATGGTTATAAAATTAAAACCATTTTAAAAGTGAGTTTTTTCCATGTTTTAACATTTGAAACCATGTGATACTCTAAATGTCCTGCTATTCTTTGATTCTTTACATGGGTTCATGCTGCTTTCAACACCTGATCGTTTTGCTTTGCAGAGATAAAACTTCCTGCTAAAGCTGAAAGGATGGAAGGAGGCTATATTTTAAAGAAGAAAACTCAAAATGCATTAGTTTACTTTTAAAAACTACTGTCCCCATTGTAAAATTCACCTTTAATGCTCAAGTAGTTTTAGCTTAAAGTTTTATAGTTTGATATTTCTTCCAATGTATTCTATGGAAATTGGTGAAGTTACTACCAGCTGGTGAAGACAGATGCTATCTAATTAACATATTTAGCCAAATCTTGATGAATCCTAGTTTACATTTGCATAAGCCAGGATGTTTAATAATTTTGTGTTTCTTTTCCCAAAGAATTCCAGAAATCCTTCATCATGTTGACATATATTCACGAAGCCCATCTCAAATTCCACAGAGCTTAGGGTCATGTCACAATTGTTGGACCTCCTCACCCCCCTAATCCCATGGCCTTGGCACTCCTGGCATTGATGAGGCTGGGTGCATAATTTCATGGCACTTGGGTCATCCTCCCACAACTACAAAACTACAAAGTGTGAATGGGAGTGACCTGCTGTTCTTGATGAGAGGAAGACTGGGCAGGTCGCTGGAGCAAACATGTACTAGGTTCTTCACAGCAACCCATTTTCCTGGTCAAAAAAACTTCTTTGTCTTTTTGTTTTGTGTTTGTTTTTCCATGTTTTCTTTCTTTCTTTCTTTCTTTCTTTCTTTCTTTCTTTCTTTCTTTCTTTCTTTTTCAAAGCCCTGAAAAAAAGAAAAATAAGAGAGGAAATATTTAGGAAGATAGTAGATAAAATATGCTAACTTTGTTTTGGTTAGTTTTGGGGATGTAACTTTATACTTTTCAATTGAGTTTGTCTGTTAAGTAGCATACATAAAGAATATAATTGTAATTTATAAAATACAGTGTAAATTTTATTGCCTTTTTCCTACAACACTTATGACATTTCAATTGAATAAAATTTCTAACATGAAATTAACCAGTATTTTGCCTTTCTTTCCTTTTGAAGCTTACTTGTTATTATTCCTACCTAATCACATGTGTCTTGTTTCATTTCTTTCAGTGTTTTTCTCTAGACATTATAAGACAAATTATTAACAGTCAAGATATAACATCAAACTGAGGATCAATGGAACTGATTATAGGATGCAGACACTACTACAGACACACTCAGCCACGTTATCTTTGATAAAGGGACAAAACATGTTCACTGGAAGAAAGATAGCTTCTTTAATAAATGGTGCTGGGAAAACTAGTTTTCCACATGCCAAAAACTAAAACTACATTCATGAGATTCATGTCTATCACTATGCAATAAAGTCAAAATGGATCAAAGATCTCAATACTAAAACAAAAACACTCAATCTAATGGAAGAGAAAGTAGGTGGAAATCTTGTAGACATAAGGGTAGGTAGCAGAGAGTTCATGAACAAAAACCAAACTTCATAGGAAATACTTCAAAGAATCCATGACTGGGATCTCATCTTACTAAAAACATTTTGCACATCAAAAGAAATTCCTAACAGAGTAAATATAAAGCCCTCAAATTGAGAAAAAAATTTAGCCAACTGTCCATTAGACAAAGGACAGCTATCTAGAACATGCAAAGAATTTTTAAAAATGAGGTCCCCAGAATTCAAGGATTCAGTGGAAAAATGGGCATCTGAAATGAATACACAATTCTCAGAGAAAGAAATGCAAATGGAAACTAAATATATGAAAACACTTCCAACATCACTGATCTTCTAAGAAATTCAACTTAAAACAACACAGATTTCATCTCACCCCAGAAAGAATGGTAATAATAATAATAACAATAATAATAATA
>NDGN011488161.1:0-17206 GCA_002564285.1 Tympanoctomys barrerae
ACACATGGAGCAGAGCTAGAAGCTGGGGCCCGAGTCAAGCTGAGTCTGCTGACACCAGCTGGTGGCTGGTAGCTCCCCCGTAGCCCCCAGTTTCCCAATTTCCTTGGACTTCAGGCTTTCCACCTCTAGTGTTTCGGTGCTGAGCTCTGGATGTAGAGTTCCCCTTCCCCTTCCACTGCCCCTGAAAGCATTAGGATTCATCCTGTTCCTTACATCCCTCCTCCTGCCATCCCCGGCCTTCTCTATGTGCCAGGTTCCTTGCCAGTGTAGAGGCACTACAGCCACATAGTGGCCCTCAGGCCAGCATTGCCTGGCTTTCCTAGTTTGTTTGTCCTCTTCCTTCCTCCCCTTCATGTGGCATGGAGGTGGGAGAAAGCACAGGGATACAGAGATGGGAAAGCTAGAAGACCAGAGAGGAGGATGGGGCTGAGGCTGTCTATCTCTGACACTGTTGGAGTAGACTGCACGTCACCATAGGGTTGTTGATCATCTTAGAAGCTCCTATCTGCTTCCCTGTCAGCCTGCAAGTTTCTGTGTGACATGGTACCTGGCACTGGATGCAGGGAACCTCGCTGAAGGATCTTGGGAAGACACAGAGAAATCAGCACAAAATTCTCTTAAGTGGAGCCAGACCTCCCCCCCCCACTGGGGGCAGGGGCAGGGGTCTCACTGGGTAACCCCAGTTCCTTAGTAATGTTTCAGGCATTAGTTCAGTGGGGGAGGGGGTCCTTCTCAGGCTTAGCTGGAGAAAAGTAAGGCTTTCTGCCCATCAAGAGCCTTCCCAGCATGAGGTTAGGCCTCTGGTGCTGCTCCAGGAACACTCGGTGTCAGGAGCCTCTGCTGTACACAGCGCTCACCCGGAGTCCTCAGCATTGCTGCAGTAATGACCCCCGCATGGGCAGGCTGGGGACAGCACTGAGCTGCATGAGCCTGCCCAGGGGCTGCCATGGAAGTTGCAACGGGGCTCAGCCATGGTCTTCCCGTCCTGGGCCCCTCACACTGGAGCAGCAGGAATGGGAGAGAGCCAAGGTCACAGAGTCTTGAGCCAAATACAGCCCTACCTGAGGGGCTCTGGGCACCTCTGTCCTGCATCTTACTGCTGTGCAGGGCCATCCTAAGGCACATCTTTCACTTTTAGGGCCATAGCCCCAACTGGAGTCCTAGGGTCAGGATCTACTGGTGTTGTCCAGCTGTACAGTTCCTCTGGTCCCAGGAGGTCAGCAGAGGGTGGAGAGGGATTGATGAGAGGGTCCTGGGATGTGGAAGAGCAGGTGGAAGGAATCTGGGCTGTCTCTGGGTCGCTGTGTTTGTGGTGCGGACTCTAGGTGGACTTTGGGGGGACAGCAAAGCTGGGCAAGGGGGCTCTCTAGCTCTGCACTGGGGTTGGTTCCGAAAGACCAAGAAACAAGAGAAAGAAAGAGGTTATATGAAGGAGGCCCAGCTCTCCAAGCATTCCCTAAGGAGGGAACATGGACTGGACTCCACTATCCATCACTACTCTCCCTGCTCCCTGGCTCCCTGGCCAGGCAAGCCAACCGAGCGTTTCTAGCCTAAAAGAGGCTAATCGACAGCTGCAGCACGAGCCACCAGGTGGCGCCAGTCTGCTGACTTTCTGGCAGGTGCTGACAACCAGCTGAGCAGAGCAAAGCCCCTTGCCTCCCTACCTTGGGAGCAGAGACCAAGGTGATTCTCGGACCATAAACCTGACTGAGAACAAACAAGTGCCTCTGCAGCCACTGCACTCAGGAGGCGAAGGTCCATGTTCACGTCCTTGGTGGCCCTCCGTGCCCACCGCCTCTCATCCCCTTGAGGACAGGTGCCGGCTTTTGGTCACCCAGGGCGTGGGTCGGGGAGGGCTGACCCGTGCCCCAGTCCGGCACTGCCCCCTTCAGCGTCATGACCTTGAACAAATCGCTTCTCTTGGGTCTGGGCCCCACCAACGGTAGAGGCGCTGGGGGCCTGGGAGGGTCCCTGGGTCTCTTCCCCAGGGCCTCCTCTGGGTCCCATGTGACCTGTGGGTGTCCCCAAGGCAGGAGGGGCCGAGGCCCTGGGCCCGGGCTCCAGGGCACCCTCTTCCAACAAGTGCAGATCTCCCGCATGCTAAGCCTCTCTGACTTCTTCCCCCCTCCCCTTCCTTTCCGGGATGAAATTCCTGCCAGTTCGGAAAGAAGGAGGGAAGGGAAGCGAGCCGCAGCGCAGCGTAGAAAGTTTCCTTGACTCCTCCTCCGCCTGTGTCTCCCTCCCTCGCCAAGCCCAGCCTGTGAAACTGAATAACGAAGATCACTCAACAATGCCTGCCCCTCTCTGACTGCAAGGTCCCTGCGCTCCCGCCGCCGCTGCCGCCAAGCAGAACCGCGGGGCGGTCCCCACCGACGGCGCAGCCCTCGGTTCCGCGAGCGGGACGCGAGCCCCGGAGGCCACTGCGTCCGTGTGTCCGCCCGTGCCCTCACCAGGTGCCCGCAGCCCGCCGCGAGATGCCCAGCCCGCCCGGGTCCTGGGCGCTGTGGCTATGCGCCGCGCTGTGCGCCTCCCAGTGCGCGGACGGCGCCGCCCAGCCCGGCCAGGGGCGCGCAGCCTGCCCGGCCCCCTGCCACTGCCAGGAGGATGGCATCATGCTGTCGGCAGACTGCTCTGAGTTGGGGCTCTCCACTGTGCCGGGAGACCTGGACCCCCTGACGGCTTACCTGTGAGTACTTGCCCAGGGACCTACCTGCGCGCTGGTGTCCTGTCCCTGCAACAGTCGAGGGCACCTGCCTGTTTGGTGCCCTGAGGCATAGGCATCCTGAGGAAGGCTGTTCTCCTTCTAAGTCCTGTGCTGCAGAACCGGGAGGAGAGAAGAATCTGGGGCTAAGGGTCAGGCAGCAGTAAGCCCCACTTCCCTTGTTGGGTGGGGTTCCACGGAAGCTCAGACCTGGCAAGGTGGGCTGTGGACTCCAGGCAGTTGGGCAGGGGTTGGCAGCCTCTTGTCTTGTTTCCAGCCGAGCAGTACCCAGGACAGTGGCCATGGACGACACTGGTGGTGGAGGTGAGGGGGTGCTCTGGGTGGGTGGAGGCGAGATCTGTCCCTCTGCCATGGCAGAGAGCAGAGCTGTCACACAGCTTGGTGTGGGGTCGCAGTAGCAGGGAGGGGGCTTGGCCTGCTCTGGGCTCCTCAGAAGGGAACTCTGCCCCCTTCATCTCTCTCTGCTGAGGTCCCCCCACCCACCAGGCCTCCCTGAAGTCGTGTCCCAGGAGGCTGTGTTGGAGACACTAATTTGTGGGCAGGCGCCGAAGCTGAAAACCAGAGAACCATTTTTAGAGTCTGAGTTGGGGTGAGATGGCGCGTGAAGGGGACCTTATTGGGGGCAGCTGTCCTGGGACAGCGCAGAAGAACTTCCCCTCAGAGCTGATGGCCGGGAAGGGGCTCTGGCACCTTAGCATCTGGGCAGGAGGAGGGGTGAGAGCACATTCCAGGCCACCTGCCCCCACTCCAATCCCGCTCCCCCTCCCCCTTCCCAGGCAGGAGCTCAGGAGGGACAGCAGGCAGGAGAGTCTGTGGGCACTTGTTCAGGGACAGGCTCTCAGGACTACTCCCAGCCCCTTGTGACACTGGGTTCCCAGGACAGGGAACCTTGTAGAAGAGGGAGCAGTAGTAGTCTTTATAAGGCTCAGAGAGAGTGGTGGGACTAGCCAACTATGTTGGTGCACACCTATAATCTCAGAACTCAGGAAGCTGAGGCAGGAGGATTGCTGTGAGTTTGAGGCCAGCCTGGGCTACACAGTGAGCTCAAGGCCAGACCAAACTACATAGAAAAACCCTGTCTTAGAAACAACAACAAAAAGCATATAAGATTAAATGTGACCTAGGTGCTTAAGGTGAGCAGCATCCTGGTGTAAGGAGCCCAAGGACCATTCCTCAGGGGCTCCCTTCCAACCTCTGTCACCGGCTGAAATGTCCTCAGACACTTCATAAGTCACAAGCTGTGTGCCAGGGGAGTGAGGGAGAAGGAGACAATAACATCCATGTTCCAGAGAAACAAACCGAGTCCTGCACCATCCAGGGGATGATGGCAGAGGAAGCCTCAGGAACTCATGGCCAAAACTGTGACAGAGCTGACGGCTGGCAGAGCAGCCCAAGGTCTAGTAGTGTTATATAGTGAGGGCAGATGACATGGTGTCATTGGAAAACATTATGGCTAAAAAGAGTTTGGAGACAACTTCCACTGTGCCTGTGTGGTGTGTGTGTGGGGAGGTCCCTTGCCTCAGTTAAAGGGTGAGGGGCTGTAGAATGTTCTAGACTCCAGTCCTGAATCTTTTTCCAGAATCCAAGTCTTCCCAGACTCACCCATAGTTCTTTTTCCTGCAACACTTAGGAAGGAGGTCGAGGCAATCCAAGTGGTGTCCCGCCACAAGTGCAGGGACCCTCCCCCAATCTGGACACCATGCCCTGGGTTATGTGAATACCTTTGGGTTCAGTGATGGTGGGACTGAGCTGGTTCGGGGTCTCCCTGGGGATTTAAGAAAGCTTTTAAGGATGGGAGAGGGTGGAGTTGGGTCCCAACATAATGTGAAGGGGCCCAGAGCATTGGAGGGAGGTATGGAAGACCATGTCCTCTGCCCTGGGCTATGGAGAGCTCCTACCGGGATGCTGGGATGGTGCTCAAAGGAGGAGGTGCTGCAAAGACCTTTTTAGGTGGAGGGAGAGTGAGAGCATCAGGCAGAGCCAGGTGGGGAGGCTTGGGCTCCAGTCGCCTCTCGGTGAGATACCTGGGTCTGCAGAAGCTGCCTCTGCATCCTCTGTGCATTCCTTGATTCCACCCCAACACTGGACATCTTCCCCCAACCCCAGGGTGGTGAGAGTCCCTCCTAGCCTGCACCTTCAGTGCTGTAGCCACCCCACCCCTCTCCATTCCCTGTTCCAGGAAAGACTGGGAAGTCTTTATGTCCTGGGCTTTGCTGCTCCAGGCCAAAAGCTACAGCTGCTCCGAGGCTCAATTGCCAGCCTGTCGGCCCATGGGTAGGAGAGCAGTCTTCACTCATTCAAGTCCTCCAAGTGTCTCTTTTACAAAGTCTCCTGGGTCAGGCGTGGTGGCACATGCCTATAATTCCAGCAAGTGAGGATGCTGAAGCAGGATTGCAAATTTGAGCCCAGCCTGGGAGACTTGGCAAGACCCTGCCTCCAAATTTTAAAAGGGCTGGGGATGAAGCTCAATGGTAGTGTTGGCCTAGCATGCCTGAGGCCCTGGCTTCAAATCCTAGTACAAAAAACAAAACCAAACCTCTCGTAAAAGTCTCAGTGAGCCTCTCCAGGCTGTATGGCTCCCCCTGGATAGGGCTTTTCAGGGAAAGGATTCAGGAGCTGGGCCACCAGCCCTGGAGCATTCGACCTGATGGTGAAGAGAACTGTCTCTTGGTCTACCCCGGCCACACATGCGCATAATGGGGTGCCAGGGATACAAAGCAAAGGTCTCCCGGGCAAATTGCTAGTGCCGTCTCAGAGGAGGAGTGACTGGGTAGTTCTTGGAATTCCTCCTTTGGCTCCTAAAGCTGAGAAAAGCCTCATGGGCAGCTATTGAGAGAGATGTGAGGCTCACACACTCAAGGTCACCCCGTGCACCCGTTTCCTTCACCCACTGCCACTAGGGGAAAGGGAGAGCCTTCCACTGCAAGCATTAGCTCCCCACCCAGACTGCTTTCTTGGGAATTCAGATTCTGGTGAAAGTTCAGGGTGTATGTGTATGTGTGTGTGTGTGTGTGTGTGTGTTTGTGTAGATTCAGGGTAGCCGGCAGCCTCCTCACTGCTGCTCCAGATGTCTAAAACCAGAAAGATGGAGGCAGTTTGTTGAAGGCTATGAGAGCTGGGGGCTTAAATCTAAAGAGTGAGGCATTGCTGGGATGGGTGGTATATGCCTGCAATTCTAGCACTGGGGAGGCTGAGGCAAGAGGATTTCTTTAAGTTCAAGGCCAGCCTGGACCACATAGTGAGACCCTGTCTCACAAAACAAAATGAAACCAAACAAACAAACCAAAAGTCAGGCATTGACTGCAAGACGCAGGGCTTGAGGCATTGCTTTTCAGCTATAGGAACCTGAGCCAGTTCATTTGTGCCACGTGACTCAGTTTCCTCATCTATAAATGGAGCTACTATCAGCCCCTCAAGGCTGCTTCAGTGTGAATTCACTGAAGAATATTTATAGAGGGTTTGGCAAGGGGTCTGGCCCGCGGAAGAGCTCATTAAGTGTTAGCCACCATTGTTCTTAAGGGAGCAGGCCCCGGAGGCATCAGTCAAGGAAGTCTTCCTGAAGGAGGCAGTCCTGGAGCTACCTTTGGAAGAGAGGAGCAGTACGATTCTATGAAAGGTGTGGCATACCTGTTGGGGGACTGTGACAAGCAACAGAGCTGCTGGCCAGGAGACAGACACATGAGCAAACTGGGGACCCAGAGTGTCCTTAGATTTTTTTTTCCCCCCTGCTTGAAGGCTTAGGGCTTTCTGGAAGGGGAAAGGAGGGACTAATTGGAGACCCTAGCCTGCTCCCTGACATTTCCCAGGTGGGGTCCTGCAGCCTATCTGGTGGGGAAGCAGGGAGCGTGTGGCTGTGGTGGGGGAGAGCTGGCCCACAGGCTCCTTTCCAGCCAGTCTGGGAGCCTTTTCTAATGGGCTGTAAGAGCCCACCTCTTCTGCTGGAAACTTGGGGTTTGTGAGTTGTAACCGGGTGCCTCAGTTGCTAGAAGACCCCATGCAAGTCCTAAAACTTCTCTGGACCTCAGTGTCCCCTTATTTGGTTGAAACTAGAAAGGAAGAGAGGAATCACTTGTTGCTGGTGTAGGACAGAGGGCCCTCCTGCACCCCAGTGCTTGGCAGTAGGCACAGGGAAAGGGGGCAGGGGAGTGTCCAGCTAGCACCCAGGCCAGAGCAAAGAGAAGAAAGCAAGAAGGTCTAGAGTGATTCCAGGAAATGGGGTACACTGGGACCTCCTGTGTGGCATGAGGGGATGAGCCCATGGGGGGCAGGACCCCCTTCCTCCAGGGAGTCCCTGGAGGAGAGTGAGCCTGTGGGGGAGCCAACACCCCAGTTCAAAGGAAAGGCAGGAAACAGCCCTAGGCAAAAGAAAAAGGAAACCTCTCTGCTCTGGCAGCAGCGGGCACGGGGTGCGGCCGGGTGGGGCGGCTGGCGGAGGAGAAGAAAGCCTGGCTCCAAGTGCAGTTGGCCCCTGGCCCACCCCTCTCCACCCTGCCTTCCCGTTGCACAGGCTCTCAATCCTGATGGCCCCGCATGAGCTGCAGCCCGCTCCCCCCACTGACTAGGGCCCACCAGAGACAGAGACAGACAGAGGTTAGGGGAGGGTACCGGGGTAAGCATCCCTTGGGCCTTGGGGTGCATCTGGGCTCTGGAGTGTGGCTTGAGGCTTGAGTCTGGGCTCTGCTGTGGAGGTACTGTGAGACTTTGGAGAAACCAGTCCACCTTTCCAGTTTCAGCTGCTAAATCTTTCAAGTGGAAACACTAACAGTGTCTACCTGGTGGGGTGGTGAGGAGGAGCTAAAGAGACGAAGAAAGCAAAGCACAGCCCTCTGCACTGTTAGTGCTTAGACACGCTGGCTGTTAGTGTCATTTTTTCTTAATGTCTCTAAGTACAAATGGGTCTCTAAGGCCTAGGAAGGGAACAGCAGGGCCAACAGTGACAGGTGGGGTCTGGGGTGCCCGAGCTTCATCCTCCAGGCCTGGTCAGATGACTTTTCCTTCCTTATCCTCCTTTCTCAGTAATAAAGGCCCCGCCTGCTAACCTTCAGGGAAATGGTCTTTCAAGGAGCCAGTCAGCTCTGGGGTGCCCGGGCTGGGCTAATGGAGAAAGTGATCCTCCTTAAAGGGATGATTGAAGGAGATGTGGCCAGGCCCAGTGCCTGATGGGAGACTCCAAAGTGGAAGTCTGGGCTTCCAGGCCAGTGCCGTCTGATCACCCAGCTTCTCCCCAGAAATGAAGTTCCTTGGAAGGAGAGTCTTCTCTCCCTTATAGCTCAAGGAAAGGCAGTGTTGGAGCCCAAGCCCCCTTTCTGCCCTGGGCATACCTAAGGGCCCATAAGGATCCTTTTTTTGTTTTTCCCTAGTGGGCTGTGTGACTTTAGGCTAGCAACTCTCTCTGCTGGGAGCAGGACCAAGGACATGCTGTTGTTCAGGGCTTTGGACACCTGCAAGGTACAGGAGTTGGAGGTGGAGAAGAAATTTCCATCTCCCTCCTCCTGCTGGAAATACCATTTTTGAGCCAAGTGAAATGGACTTATTGACTTAGGGGCTCTTAGAATTGTAGGAGACCTTTTGTGCTAAATAATCCATTACAAAAAGGGGATGGTTACTAGGTTCTAACAATAATGGAGGTCTCTCCTGCTACCCTTCAGACATGGGAGAACAGGTCCCAAGAGGAGAAAAACACCCGAGAGGCCAAACTTGGGCAGTGAGCAGAGAGTTATTTTGGAAGCAGCAAAAGGACATGGTGGGGGGAGAGCTCAGGGTTGGCACCGCGCCCCCCGGAGCTATGCCAGAGCAGGCCAAGGCGGGCTGGCGGCAGGCAGGTGGGGGCAGGGCCACGGCTCAACAACAGGGTACTTCCGGAATAGGTTTTCTTTGTGTTCCATTCCCAGCCCTCCCTTGTTTGCCCTAGTCTTCTTTCCCCTCCGTGGACCTCCCAGGGAGGCTTGTGACCCATATTTGGAATTCCTCCAACCCTAGGGGACTGGAGTCCCCTCTGATAGGTTGAGAGATATAAATCCTAGTCTGGGGCCAGGCAAGCACCTTGCGCTCTGCTTTCTGCCTCTCCTGCCTGCTTCTGTGTGCTGTGCAGATGCCTTCCTGGTTGGCGTTTTCATTCCCTAGACTGTGGTCTTCTTCTACTGAGACTCTAGCTCATCGGGAAGGTCCAGTCTTGATAGGCCAAGACAGCCCTGTCTAGAAGCCTATCACCACCCTGGGTCTCTGCTTCTCTCAGTCAGAGTGACAGCTATCATTTACGGAATGCTCATACCATTTATACACATAAACCCTGTGTGAGAGATGGACTAGCGAAGGCCCATCCTACAGATGAGGAAACTGAGGCCTTTACATGTTAGGGAGCTTGCCCGAGACCACCACCAATAATTGTTGGTTCTGGGTGTTCAGCCAAGAAGTGTCTCTCAGAACTACCATAGCACTCTGGCTCTCAGGGGTCAGAGCTGGGGGCTCTGAGATCCAAGGGGAGGGGGAGGAGTTGGCCACATTAAATGCCTGGCTGTGTAGTTCCCCAAAAGTATTTTTCTACCTTGTGGTCTTTCTAGGTTCTCTGCCCAGTTGTCCTCCTATCCATTAGCAGTGGTTTCTAGGCCCTGTGGGGGCTGCTTGAAGGGAAGGTGTCAGGGCTCAGCACAGAATTGGGGGACTCTGGCTTGGGAGGGTGCAATGAAATCCCTGAGTGTGGAGATTATCATGAAGGTTGTTGAGGACCTACTGTATGCCGAGTCCTCTCTGAGGTGGTTGGGCGCTATGTGATACTTAGGGCAGATGGGCCAGGTGTGCATGAAAAGTGAGCCACTGTGCAGAGGATTCTGGGAGCACCTGCAGAGGACCAACAGAGAGGAAGAAAGGACTCGGGTGGGCAGAGAAGGCCTGGGGACAGGAGAAGGGGCTTGTGGGGAAGAATGCAGTCTTTTGGAAAAGGGAAAGCCAGAGCCCAGGAGGGAGTTAGGAACCACAGGGGGTTGCAGCTGTCCCTCTCTCTCAATAGCTTTTTATGCCTCCTTCTCCAGGGCAGGATGCTCCAGAGCAGGGCTTTCTGCCTGCACCTCTCTGGGCATGCATCTAAACCAGACAAATCGGCCAAGGTTCTGCAGCTGGGATAAACGAACTTGGCTGCTCTGATTAAGGGCATCAGCCAAACCCAAGCAATATCTGGCCACCCCAGTTCAACCAGGGAGCTTCTTTACCTCTCTTAGCCTCAGTTTCCATAGCTTCCAAATGATATAGTGACATCAAGCTTGCAGGAAGACACCTGGGACCTGAAGGTGTTTAGCACATGGCAAATGGCCAAGGCATGGGAATTGCTGTTCATACACAATCTCTTCTCCCCCTGATGGAAGCATTTTAAAAAAATTGAGGCAGGCATGAAGTTACCCTTCATCTCACTTTCTCAGTTCTTCTGGTCCATGAATCTGCTGTGAGTGTCCCCTGGGACATCTACTCTAGAATAGAGCTCTGCATCCTCTGCCTGCCACTGTGTCTTCCTTTCTGCCCTTGTAGGTGCTAGAGGGGTAGGAGTGTCCCCAAGAGTATTCAGACCAAGACAGGGTGGCAAGCAGGTGCCAAGTGTCTTCCACTGTGCCACTGTGAAGATCAGGATTCCCCCCACCTCCCAGGCCCAAAGCCAAGGCCCACAGGCTGATGGAGGGGAAGCGGGAAGGAGCTGTGGTGTCAAGGAGTCACTGTCACTTCCTAGGATCCTCACCCAGCACACTGCTGGGGTCCCTGCCCTGCTTTTTCCCTGAGTGCTTTTTCCCTGGCGGAATACATGGCATCATGGAAGTGGGACCCAGGGCACCCAGTTTATCCCAACTCTTTGATTTGCAGGGTGAATCTTTCCTACCTGAATTATCAGTGGTCCATGAGAAACAGGCCCAAAGCAGCTACCACTGTAAGGCTTTAACACCTCCTAGGGGAAGGAGGCCTTTCCAGGCTGACCCAGTCTGAGGAGCCCCTGGCCTCCAGCTTGCCCCATGTTGCCATTCACAGACAAGGACAGCACAGATCTGGGGTAATGTCACAGCTGCAGTCGCCATCAGCGCCAGGCATCCAATCAGCTCATGCTACCTCCTCCTCCCCCTTGGTAGTGGTCAGCGCCGACATCCCTCGAACTCACAAGCTGAGTCAGGAGCAAAGACTCATTCATTCAATCACTCTTCACTGGACAGATGTGGGTGGAAAGCTTACGGTCAGCCAGGCTGTGTGCTAGCTATCTCCCTATGTGAGGCCAAGACACCGCTGCTTCCTCATTTGCATGAGGGGAAACACACAGGGAGGTTGGGGGACTCTAAAGTCCATAGCTGTCCTCTGTCCTGGGATGAGGGGAATGAGAAAAGCACATAAAAGGGCTGGGGAGGTAGCTTGGTGGTCTATGCACCTACCTGGCAAGTAACAGGACCTGTGTTCGATTCCTGGTACCGCATGCCATTCCTGCCTTGCTGGCCACCGAAAGCAGGCATGGTAGTGCAAGCCTGTAATCCCAGTGCTTGGGAGGCTGAGGCAGGAGGATCACTATGAGTCCAAGCTGCAAAGAGAGACTCTGTACCAAATACATAAAAGACTTTTTTTAATTAAAAAAAGAAAAGTGCATAAAAACTGCGACACACAGTAGGAAGTGAGAAGTATATGGGAGAGCCAGAGCCAGAGCATGCAGTGCTAGGAGCACAGCATGGGGAAACTTGAGGCCTGCACATGCCTGACACTGAAGCCCCACAGAGGTGACCTTGTGCCGCCATGGGAGCCACAGGCCTGGGGCTGGGAGCCCTAAGCAGACTCTCACATGCAAGGTGGGAATGATCATCTCTCCCTGATGACCTGCCAGGCCAAGTCCTGCTCGGGGAAATGCTGAGCACATACACCATGTGACCTGATTTCCTGCAGTACTGGCAGGAAATATCACACAGTCTCTGCCTGTAAAGGACATGTGAGGCTGACTGGCCACTTGACATGGCCACACTTCTCTGATCTGAAGGAGGGTGAAAAAAACCCCACTTGCCTGGCAAGTGCAAGGGCCTGAGTTCAATCCTTGGTTCTGCACAAAAAACCCTAAAACTTTGAAGGAGGATGAGCTATCTTAGGGCAGGGGCCATGCCTTCCCCTGTAGATTAGAAGCTTCCTGCAGGCAGGGTCTGTGTTTCTGGGTCTCTTTTTCTCAAAGTCATGTCCCATGCTGCCCTTCTAACACACATGCAGGCACAACCATGCACCCACACACTCCGATGCAGGTCTCTGCCTGCAGGGGGCGCTCTGGATGGGGGCCATATGCAATTTAGATACAAGCGGTTGGTCTTTGCTTCTTCCCCGTCAGCTCCAGATCTGAGGCAGTCCAGGTGTGGGAGTGCTTGGGGAAGGGAAGGCTAGAGCATGTCTCCAGGGGTTTGAGAGTTGAGGCAGAAAGAGGCCGTAAACTAATCCCTGCCTTTGTGGTCATGAGAGAAGATTAGGAGGCTAGGCAGAGAAGAGAAAGGAAGGGGACTATTGTCTAGGACCAAAACAAGAGAGTACATGGACAAGAGCAGGAACCAGCACAGGAACTGCGGTCCCACCCTCACTTACCTGGTGACAGATGAGCACTTAGGACCCAAGGAGCCAGACCCAGAAACCAGCTCACCTCCCAGACTACCAGGGACCCCAGCCTGCCACACAGGTACCTGGCTTCAGCTGGGTGGGCTGGTGATATGGGCCAAACCTCTTAATGAAGGCCCATTTTATAGACACATTACTCTTGTGGTCACCCGGGGCCCCACGCTTGGAAGGGCCCTATGTGCATGTGACTGCTCTGCTATTGCCATACTAAAGTTAATAGTTTTGTAACAAAAGATTCCACCTTTTACTTTGCTCTGGGTCCTGCAAATTATGTAGCCCAGCTGGCCCCTAACTCTCTGAGCCTCATATTTCTTTTTGCAGAATGAGGATCCCTGATATCTCTTGAACCACTTCCTGCTCCAAATGGTCCAAAATTCAATGAGGCCACTTTCATGGAAGCATTTGTGACCTGTAAGGCGCTAGGTGTACTTCTCTGCTTTGACAGACATGGCAGCAATCCCTTCTGTTCTGGTGGTTGGGACTGGGGTGGAAGACCACAGGAGGAGGGGTGTCCTCTGCGAGCTATCACTGAGGAGAGGGGTTCCATTCTACTCAGATGCACTTGAGGGGCCTGAGAGCTGATGGAAGGTGGGGGCCACAGGGTGCACATGCTGAGGGGGGCACAGAACACAGTTGGGTCCAGGTGCCTATTCAAGGCTCTGGTGGGCAGGCCTTGGCTAGCACAGGACGACAGGGCCATCCAGCTGCTTCTCAGGTTTATACAGGCCATCAGAGTCAGTAAGTTGTCAGCCACTCCACCTGCGTTCAGATCCTGGGCTCTGTTTCTTATTAGTTGTTGGAGAAAGACCCTTTGTGTGTCTTAGCTTCTTTCAAATGGGAATACGAATAACCCCACTTTGTGGGGTTACTATGGGGACTAGATGAGTTAGTACATGGAAAGTGATGGCTCAAAGTAGCCATCAACCAGTTGACATTTATTGACCACATACTTAGTAGCAGCCACAGCCGCACTAGGCACTGACATTAACTCTGTGGTAGTCCCCTTTTATCTGAGGTCTTACTTTCCATAGTTTCCATTACTCACAATTATCTGGGATCCAAAAATATTACATGAAAAATTCCAAAAACAAACAGCTGGTAAGTTTTAAATTGTGCACTGTTCTCAGTACAATGATACAATCCTATGCAGACACACTCCACCCTGCTAGAAATCTGAATCACCCCTTTATCCAGAGTATCCATACTATATACGCTACCCACCTGACAGTTGCAGTATCACAGGATTTGTGTTTTGTTTTACTTAATCACGGCTCCAAAACATAAGAGTAGTAACAGTGCTTCCTTTAAGTGAAGAGGTAAAAATACATTTTTGAGGGAGAGAACATTCATGTAACTTTCACTGCAATACAATGTTGTAACTATCCTATTTTATTTTACAGTTATTGGCAGTAATTTCCTACTGTGCCTAATTTATAAATCAAATCACCTGTATACCTACATCACCAGTATGTAGGTATAGAAGAAAACAGGATACATGGAATTTGGTGCTGCTGAGGTTTTAGGATTTACTGAGGGTCATGGAATGTGGCCATGTTGGAGAAGGGGAGATGACTGCATAACAGATAGCTCCTGCATGGGCCAACTGCATGGTCCCTAGTCTATTTGAGGAGGAAAATATTTAGTCACATACTATAGGAGCTGCCAGTCTCAGGAGTACCTTGGTCCCAGCTGCAGAGCCTGCTGGCCTAGCCCTTCTCTCAACTCTGCCACTGCCTGCTACTGCAGAGTCCAGTAAAATGGAGTGAGGAACATTTATTTCTCTGCAGGAATAGAGGAAATCAGGAGTTCTTCCTCTCTAATTCTGCCAGCAGCATCTGACCCGCTCCACCCTCTGCTGCTTTAGATTTGCTCTTTGTCCAGGGGAATTGGACTCAGAGGACTCAGGCCAGAATTCTTTCTCTGCTACCCATTTGCTGATGCTCTTTGGGTTATTTCATATGGTGGGGGGCTGATAGCTTCTGATCCTGATATTACAGAGACAAATGATAGTGTGTAGATCTCAGAGATATAGAGCATAGAGGGAGAGAGGCTTGGTGTGGGGGAGGCTCCGGAGTCCCACGAGACTTGCAATGTTCACTTAGTGAGACTTGAGATCCCAAGAGCTGGGACAGGGCCTGGCCATCCCCAGCACCTCCAGGGCCATGTGCCCAGCCAGAACAAGGCCCCCCATTAACTATGTGCAGCCAGTGGAAAGAAGAATGCCCCCTCCCTGCCACCTGATGCCATGCCAGCCCTCACCTGGGTGCCCGCTCCCCTGCTCTGAATGTAGAAGCCCAGGGTGTCCTTTTCCCTTACCTGCCCTTCCTTCACCTGCCAAAAGGAATTAGCCACACCACCCAACTGGCATGGGGGTGCAAAGGCACTACACTTTGGAGTTCAGGGCACCTGTGGGGATGGAGCCTCGGGTCAGGAAATACCTAGGCCAAACTGTAAAAGCTTGGGATGCCCAGTGCTGATGGTTGGATGGTCTTGGAGCCTGTGGGGCCAGCAAGGGGTGGAGAGTTCAGGAAGAGAAGAAGGCTTGAAGCACAGAAGCTTAGCCTGAGGAGCCTGCCCAATGTCTTGCTCTGGCCCCCTGCCCTGCCCTGGACTGGTTCCTCCAGATGGGCAGAACAAGTCACCCAACACCCCCACACACATTTGCTGCTGCCTTTGGAATGCAATTGCTGGGAAGTTCTTCCTGGTGTCCTTCCTGCCTCAGTGCTCCCCAGTTTCCTTCCTGTTTTAGCCAGAGGGATGAAGCAGCATCCAGGCCTGCACTGCACCAGTGGGGTGGACTAGATTTCACTTCATTTTCGCCAAGAGAAAGGCAGGCTGGCATGGTAGATGAAACACCGGCAAGGCCATCCATGCAGGCCCAGGGCTGCCCATGCTGCCTGTTGCTGAAGAGGCTGAGGGTCTGTCCCGCTCCATGCCAGGATCTGTTCCTCCCAGCAGTCTCTGTGCCCACTGTTGGTGATCTAAGGAACAGTCGTCCCAGGAAAAGACAGCCTTTGCCCAGCAGACCCTACATGGAGAGAGGCAGAGTTGGTGAGTGGAGCAGGATCAGGGTTTACCATTCTGGTGCTCCTAGGCCAGGCCCTTTTCTAGGCCAGGTGACAAGCAGCATATCTCTGGACCAGCCTGTTAATGCGTAGCAAAAAGAGGACTGAACTGGGCATGGTGGTGCATGCCTGTGCTCTGTAAACTTGGCACTCTGGGAGGCCAAGGCAGGAGGGTGGCAAGTTTGATCCCAGCCTGGGTGACTTAGTAACTTAGCCAGACCCTGTTTTAAAATGAAAACATTTTAAAAGCCTGGGGATGTAGCTCAGTGTTGAAGGCCTTGGGTTCAATCTCCAGTACTGAAAAAAGAAAGAAAGAAAGATTACTTAAAGGAGATTTAGTCCATGGAGTCCCTGGATACCCTAAAGCCCACATACAGGAGTAGCCTCTGGGAACGCAAACACTCAGACTGTGTTTCAGCCCCACTGAGTCTGAACCTGCATTTTAAGGTTTAGCCGGGATTGTCTCTGACCGTAAGTGCCTGGACAGCCACTTTCTACCCCATCTTGCAGAGAACTGCCTCTGTCTAAATTGCCCTGGCCACAGCAGGGCTTCGGGAAAGCACCCCAAAGACATCCCTCTTGGCTTCTGTAGGAATGCGGTTAAGAAGCGGGTTCAGACCAGAAGCCTGAAGCTCTCTGGGGAGTCTCTGGAGGAAGCCAGGACGCACTGGTTTCATTTATAGTGTAAGCAGCTGCCTGAGATGTCCCTTCCTCCAGGAAACCACCTCTAATCCTCACCTCCAGGGGAGGGCTTCCCATTACAGCCCTATCCTCCTCAGGGCCCATCTTCCTGGCTCCTACCCCTGGTTTATGTGCTTCTCAGAAGAGGCTGGGAGCTACAGGAAGCAGGGCCCTGGCCACCGGAGCTCCTCAGGAGCCCCCAGCACTGATAGGAGGCCCTTGCACGTGGATGCTCAAAAGTATCGGTGGCGGGAATGAAGAGATGAAGGATGGAATAAAGGAATGGGCACAAGCGCACATCTCGTAGCAGGGGTACAGAGCATAAACCAACCCCAATGGAGCAGGTGGCCTTCCCTGAGATGGCCAGAATGGAGGGGAACCTCTTCAGACCTGCTGGTGACCTGGCGCCCCACAGGGAACAACCCTGGGTATGGCGTCCAACCTAGATGCTGCGGTGAGGGCACAGCTGCAGCGTGGAGCCTCTCAAACTTCGATCTGCTCCTGAGCCGATGGCTCATCAAAGGGAGACATCTGGTCTATGAACGCTTCCGCATAAAAGCTTTGGTCTTTCCTATTCATATCCATTCTATGTCTCAAAGAAAACTTATGAAAATGTCCATCCAGTTCCAAACAAGCTCAGGTATGTGCCTCGGCTAGGACAGAGAGGGGGCTTAGCGACTGGAGGATGTGGAGTCCTGATCCCCCCGTGGTGTCCATGCCACTCGCCTGGGCTCTGGCAACTTAAGATGAGTAAGGCACATGTGGCAGGTGAAGAGAGGTGACATGTGGTGGGCCAGCAAGTTACCTGAAATGCTAGGCAGGGGATAGGTCCAGGCTCGTGCTAGGGCACTTAGGAGACCCACAGGAAGGGCATCAGAGAAGAACTGCCCCGCTGTGGAAACCAAAAAGTAAGGAGCTGGGTCTGATGGCCAGGGAGCCTAAGGGCGGAGGTCTGGGAATACTGAAGTCCTTGGTCATGCCAGCACCCCCTCCCCAAGATTGAACCCAGGCTTTTCACGCTGACCTACATCTCCAGCTCCCTTAAAAAAATAAGTTTAATTTTGAGACTGGAGGTGGGGAGATGGCTCAGCGGAATAAGCGCTTCCCTGGCAAGCGCAAGGGCCTGAGTTCAATC
>NDGN011488169.1:0-16948 GCA_002564285.1 Tympanoctomys barrerae
AATTTTTGGTGTCCTGAGGAAAAGGCTGCCATGCTGGAGATCCATCATCTCTCCCTTCAATTTGTCTTCCATGACATCAACAAGAGCAAGCTCATCTGCCAAGTCCTTCATTAAGATACTGATGGCACAGGCCATGCCAGCAGCACCAACCCCCACAACCCCGACCTTAATTGGGGGCACCTGTTCCTCTTAATGAGATTCACAATCAGCTGCCCCTTGAGACTGGCCATCTTGGACTTACCACCAAAAGGAACCAGGAATGCACATGGGGCGGACGTCAGGGTGAGCGCTTCTCAGATCCAGACTCGGTGGCTGTGCTCCAACCAAAAGACATGCTATTTGTATATTTTTTAAAATGGATAATGATCATATTAAATTATGGACCTAAGTTTTATTGAGTGCATTTAAATTGTCGATATGTTCTATATTAATGTCAACTTTTCCAGTTGAGAAGATACTAAAGATCTTAAAAACACATGCTTTATCATAGGTGAAAAATTGTAGCTGTTAGAATGGTAATGTGTGAGGGTTATGTAATTTCTCAAAAATCTTTTAAGAGTCTATGAAGAAAAAAATATTAATGACTGGTATCCTATCTTATCCTGTACAACTCAAGTTTGCTAACTGGCTTATAAAATCCCTCATTACCTTCCTCCCTCTCTGATCCTTTTCCCGTTTTAAAGTCACCGTGCCCTTGCCATGCCTGATGTTCCAGAGAAGCACCTCTGCAGTGTCCGTGCAGGCTGGAGCTAGAAGTCCTGTAGACAGCACCTGTACTTGGCACAGCTCAGCTGCTCTGCCCCCTGCAGTTCCACTGAGGTCTTCACTGCTGTACCACCAGCTTTGCAGTGAACCCCACCGCTACATCAGGATACTGCCACCCAGGGGCCTTGGGAGTGACACTGAGTTACACTTTTGCCTCCTCAGGTTTTAACTAAATTCCTATCCTGGAAGTGAGTTGATTTATTGGACAAGTATTGTTAAGCAAGAAAGATAGATTTCAATGGATTGAAAATTATGTGTTAGACATTATTTTGGTCCATTATTCTGTAAGAGACTTTTGTTTTACACTAGTTGACTTCCTGCTTATAAGGTTTATATTTTTTGATAAAAGTTTCAATGCAAATAATTTAAAAAATTTTTAAAAATATATTTGATTGTTACAGGGTCTTACTACACATCTTGGACTCATAGTGATCCTCCTGCTTCCCCAGAGCTGGGATTGCAGGTGTGCACCACCGTGCCTGGACTCTGGCATGGCTCAGCCCACCTTAGGGGCAGAGGTCGCACAGCACATGGGGGTGGGGATCGAACAATGGTCCCTGCACTTGCCTAAACAGGCACTTTAGTCTGCTGTGCTATCTTACTGGCCCCTGCAAATGAATCTTCAAGTGGCTCTGAGAGTCTCTGTCCTCATAGGAGAAGCACAGCAGTGGAGCAGGAAGGCAAGAACTTTAATTTTAGACCGAAGGAAATTGCAAATGACTTTCTAAAAAGTGGGGCTCTGTTCTTTACATCTATACAATAAGTGGCCAGATTATTTCCAAAGATTCCTTCAGCTTTGATTTAATCCTGATAAAATTTTAATGAGGCAAATAAATGGTAGTCCTTAACAAAAAAAGTAAGAAATACTGGCTTGGTCCATCTTGATCATTCATATTGTGAACGTTGTAGATGCAGGAGTAGGTGGTAAGGATCTTCCTTATATTACCTGAGTACTGTAGTGTCATGGTTTAAATTTTGTCCTGTATCTAAAAAAAATCAAATAAAATAATTGAAATTGTCATGAAGATTACAAGTCACAGAATTGTGTTGGATGTTGATTCACACAATTTTCAGATTGCAATTTAACTTTTTTTTACCACATACATAATTTTCTGGCCACTATATTTTCATTGTTTCTGTCATTCTGAAAATGAACTTACTTGAAAACATCTCATTATAGCCAATTAGTTATTGAAGCCTTGCTTTAATGAGGAATAATATTAAAACAACTACACAAATGTTTTCTGGTTTTGGTCATTCATGATATGTAATAATTAAGTTTTATAAAGACTGATTGAGTAACATTTTAGGGTGACTTATAAAGGGCTCAGGACTGTGGTATATTTGGCCAGAACAAAGGTGGTGTTTCTTGTCTTCCTCTCCTCCAACCCCTTTTCTCCACCTGCTTGAAGAAAGTGGTATTTCTTTAGACAACCCTCATAATTGCCCCTCTGTGCCTGATTTGGGCCTCAAGAAAGACCTATAGCATCTGTAAAGCTGGCAGCGAAATGGTATTTCCAGGCAGGCACAGGGTTGCCGGGTAGTGAGCCAATCCTCAGCTCTGTCTGAGCAGCTGAGAACTTTGCTGGCGATGGCCACGGTGTTCAGTAACAGAGACCTGTGCCATGCATGAGGGAAGCACTCGCAAGTGTGAGGGTCAGTATTTATAGACCACTGCGTAGCTGCCCCGCAGAGGGACGTGGAGGGCAAGAAGACGGCCGCAGTGGAGGAACTTTAATTGCCAGTGTTTTCTGAAGAAAAACAAAAAAAAAACAAACCCAACTCCATTCTTTTTCACCGTCAGGTTTAGACTTCTGCTGAATCATAACCATTTGGCGCTGAGCTATGACAAGAGAGGAAACAAAAAGTTAAACCAGCAAGCCTGCATATGCAAGAAGGTAAGTAATTAGCCGGCTGGGTCTTGGGGGTGCCATAAACCCCGCGTCCTGCCGGCTGCTCCGCACCAGCGAGCAGAGCAGAGGGGTGTGTGGCTCTGGGGCAGCCAAGGAGGGGCAGCTGCTGAGCGCTCTCAAGGCGGTGCAGCTGTGTGTGCTCTGTGTCCCTGCACAAACCCTTGGTGTGGGGGTGAGAGCGGCTCTCCGCACTAGCTGCAGGTTGTGTCCTGTCACTAAGTTTCTCTCTGCGTTCTCCCAGACTTGAAGTCTTGTAGTTGGTAAATCCTTCCTTGTTTTTCTATCAATGTTAAAACATCAGTAGCAGTGCAGGGTACAGTAGTAAGCAGTGTAGAAGGAGAGTGGAGGGGAAGTTTACAGGAATGTGTGACGATAAAGCAGTGTCACAGTGTGGCAGTGGCTGTGAGCAGCACCGGGGTCCTTTATTCTTTAGAAGAAGTGTAGCTCTTTGACAGTGTGCTGAGGGGAAGTAGTCATTACTTTGGGAACAGGGAGAACCAGGGCTGACGAGAAGGTAGAGTCGTCATCTTGATCCAAGGATGGAAGATTGTATGCTGGTAGGAGATGGTCACTGCTTGTTCAAGTGACTTGCTACTGGTTTTTAAAAATTCCTTACTAAATATTAAAGTAAGATTAATATCTCATGTTGCATATTACTTTGTCTCTCATTGCATGTAGCCCTTTAAATATGTTTCTGTGATATTCAGAGTGCTGCATAGTATGTTCATTTATCATTATTGTTCTGCATATCCCACATTGTCATTCAAAATGATAGTGCAGAAGGAGTTAGGAAGAAATAGTTTGCTATGCTTTTTCTGAGTCAGAACACTCTCAAAATGTATATACTTTTTTGTTTTTGTTTACTGCTTATGAATGAGGATGTCAGCGTCTTGCTTTGCTAGAACTATAGAATTAACTAGAAGAAATTGATCTACCAGCAGAATGAAAGTTTTCTTGTTTTTTAGATTGTGGTACCTTTAACATAAGTATGATATTTACCCATTTCTAGGTTAGGTCACATATGATGATAATAGCTTGAAGGGGTTTTCTGCACTAGTATTTAAAGGCAAAAATAGCATTAATGTTTCTGTAGAGCTGTCTTCTAACATAGTTTTTATGATGGCTGTTGTGCTAAGACCAGCTCATTCTAAGTTAAGATAAATCTGATCTAAGCAGCAGGTGGAAGAGGTCTACCTGTAAAATAAAACTCTTCAAGTGAGGCCAGTAATTAGACAGTATCACTTTTGTTGAATGCATGTACAAATTTTTTAAATGGTGCAAACTGCTTCAAAATAGAATTTATTAAGTCATGAATGCTCTGAAGCTAACCTGATTGATATCTAACTGTAAAGTGTATCTGAACACTTCCTGCTCATTTTATCTTCTCAATCAAGCTTTCCCCTTGTATTTTTAAAAGCTATGTTATTAATGGGTTTTGATTCCAATTTTTGACAATATATTTGCTTTGAAAATGCAACTCTGGTTGAATTAATTGAACATTCTGCAAATGAAGAGCTAACTTAGCTGTAGACAGCAACAGATTTTTCTTTGCTACTATCTTTGGGTAATATGTTATGCTCAAGATTATGATTTCAGTTCTTTATTTGTGACCATTTATCTTTGCTTTATGTGTCATATAAGTATATCTTGCTCTTTCTTATCCTTTTTTATTGGTTTTATTTTCTGATGACTTATTTCTGAACTACCACAATGGTAGAACTTTGGATAGAAAGCACTGAAAATAAATCACAATAATGAATAGAAGCGAAAGACTTTTTCCTTCAAACAGGAGGGAAAAAAAAGCAGGCGACTGTGGTATTGTGTGGTAGTATCCAATACAGATTTTACATTGGTTGAGTGTTTTAAACCTTGAAAAGCCTCGCATGGTTTTGGGCTTCATTGTGAGTCCTGGTGTTGGTTATTTATCATAATAACATGAATATTATAAATAACATTTTCATGCAGTCATATTATGAAAATGAATGTAGGGTTTTTGTATTCTGTGTCTAGTATTTATTAAAGTAAGGAGAGTGGATTTAGCTTGAAACATTATTATTCACTTTCTAACAGCTCCAGCTCCATCTACCACACCACCCTTAAAGGAACAACACCCGTGCAATGAACACACTGCTTTCCCGCAAACACTCCGGCCCAGCCCTCTGTCTTCCTTCTTACTGTTGTAGATCTTTTTTATCTAGCTACCACTTGTATTCAGTATTCATCTTCTGCCATTCTTATCAAAGGTTACTATATCCCTTTTTTCAACCCCAATATTATATTCCTCTTTTCCTTTGTTTCATGTTCCAACTATATTCAAAATTCTGACGTTGTGTATTTCACAAAACAATCATTATTGTACTGATGTTGATTCTCTCAGGAAGATGTTTCCCTCTTCATCTTTGTGTGTGTGTGTGTGTGTGTATGTGTGTGTGTGTGTGTGTGTGTATGGGAGGGCAGTCCTGGGACTTGAACCTATGGCCTTCAGAATGAGCTTCATCCTTACCCCTCCTCCGACTTCTTCATGTTTTTACTTTGAGATAGGATCTCACTAAGTTGCTCAGTTAACTAGACTGGGCTGGAACTTGTTAGCCTCCTGCCTCAGTCTCTCAGAGTGCTGGGGTCCAGGGATAAGCTCCTGCATCTGCTTTTCCCTGTACCCCGCAAGCCCTCTCACTAACCTCGCCTCTGAGACTCAGCCAAGGCCTCAGTCCCTAGGGCCCCGTGTGATCTGCTCGGCTCTGATGCTTGGCTTCCGTAAGCATTTGTCCCAGTGCTTTGTAAAGCTTTATATTTTAATGGCTTGTGCTGCTCTTTCCATATAAGACTGTCAGATATGTGTAGCTAGGTCTTTAAATTTGTTCAGCTCTGTTCCCACAAGACCCAGAATATAACAAGTTTTCTAGAATTTGAATGAAGCAAAGCATATTAATATATTTTAAAACTTAGATTAGATTGATGGCAAATACCTCAAATAGATAATGCATGGGGATCATAACAGTGCTTTTGTTTAGTTTTTTTTTTTTTTTTTTTTTGAGATAGTCTAACTGTGTAGCCTGGGCTGGCCTTGAACTCCCAGTGACCGGATTGCCTCAGCCTCCTGAGTGTGCACCAGCATGCCTGGCAGTTGTGCTTTTTAAAAGAATTGCTTTGTTTCTCTTTCTAGCATCAGTCGTAAGAGTCTGTGTGAGTGTGTGTGCATTAATCCAAGTAGATATTTATTGAACAAAAGTGCAATATTATATTGGTTAGCAAATGCAAATTCAGGATGCACAGCCACACGATACTGTTCACTTGATTAATTTGATGGAAATGTCAATATAACCAGATCCTGGTGCTGTCTTGTGATCTTCTGTGATAAAGCAAAAGATGTCCCAGCAAATGAGGCAGTGTCATACCTTTTGAAGGGCCCAAGAACACTTCAGGGAAGAATCCATCTTCAGGTTCCTGGAGGTTGAGAATGGAGTTGCTCCCACATTACTGATAAAGGAATACCATAAAGCTTTATTTGCTGTTGAAGAGACCAGGATTTAAGGAAATAATAGGAAATCAGTGCTCAGGAGCTCCTCAACCTGAAAGGTGATACTCCATTTCAGTCAAAAGAAGAATTTGCTTCTTAAAATAGAAATGTTGAAAGGAAAGGAAGTCAGTGTTTAAAAGAGTAGTTGAGAAATGGCAGCTGTTTCTTTCAGCTCTTATATTTATTAAAAATAAAATGTGTTTTGTCTTTAGCTATGTTTTGTATATCACACATGAAGTCTGACTTGGCATATGAAAATTTTGTATTGCAGACATACATGTACAGTTTCAGACACAATTTAGAGGAATTTAAACTTTTTCTTGTTTTGAGTATTTTTGCTTCGTAGTGTAATCTACCAGCACTTTCCACTACTATTTAAGTCTTATAAACCTCTTCCAGACATTAAATATGACTCTTTTGTTTTTTTAACCTTGAGTTGTATCTGTCTCAGGAATGAAAACAAGACTGGTGTTTTCACAGAAAAGTTTGGCAACCTTTTCATTGCTTGGAATGGTTGGTAATTTAATTTGAAATTTCTTTTCACGTGTATTTTGTCCACACAACTGCCCGGTGGTAAAATTGATATGGAAAAGGTTCCTTAGCAAAAAATTTAAGCTATAAGTTTTATTGATGTTACTGGCATATCAAATAATACATGTGCTACAAGACTGGGAAAATGGAGATTTCTTTGATTGTGGATGTAGGAGTGTATATAATTTCTGTCAGCCAGTAAGGACAGAAACCCAAGCTTGCCTCCATATTACAAGATTATAGCAAAAGCAAGCATAGGCTGAAAAAGCACCACTTTCACCAAGGAAAAGCTGAAGAACTTCATGGCTGGAAGGAGGTATTAGAGTTTTACCAGAACAATGAGGTCTTACTCTTAGCAACTCACCTTGCCAATCAAAAATTTTTATTAACTGTGCTTGGCATACAGTTTGAGAAAAGAAGAAGAATTTAATTTCATTAATTATGAAATTAGAACCTTAAAGTCCTTCGTCAACTTTTCTTTTTCTAGATAAGCAACGGTGACACAAATGGGTACTGGAACTTGCCAAACGTCACAGTATGAAGTAACTACTTAAGTTTTGGATTTTTAAAGAAGAAACATATACTTATAAAGCCAATGATTTATTAATGTAGCTTCTCTTTTTGGTTGTAATTGCTTTGTTTTTATTCTGCATATTTCACTGAAAGCTTAACTTGTTGTATTACATTGGACTCTTTTGCATTATTTCTTAATTCCTGGCAGTGAAAGCTACTAGTACTGACCTTAAAAGATGGAGGTTTATTTATTTATTTATTTTACTTAAAAGTACTTTAGGGTTGGGGATATAACTCAGTGGCACAAGCACCCATCTGGCAAGCACAAGGTCCTGAATTCAAATCTTAGTACCAAACAAACAAACAAACAAACACAACCCTTTGAATATTCTTTCTTGTTCTATTTTAATATATTTGGTACAATGTCTCACTACTCAGCCTGGACTGGTAGTAATCCTCCTGTTTTCAGCCTTCCCAGTGCCAGGATTATAGGAGTTAATCCCCAAGGCTGGTGTGTGCTGTGGGCAGAAGATGGAACCCTGGTGCCTGCACTTGCCTTAGCAGGCATTTAATCCACTGAGCTATCTTGTCTGCCCTACAGAAAATACATTGCGTATTTTCTAATGATAGATATCCTTGTGGTTCTCCTGATTTTTGCTTTTTTTTTTTTTTTTTTTTAATAAAACAGTCCTAGATCTAACCTTCCATCTTTTCTCCATTCTGCAGACATGGCGGGGTATTAGCTGTCCATTGGTGTGACAAAGTATCTGGGATAAATAATCTCACGATCAAAGATTTTATTCATTGATGCCTGCAGTTCATGGCTAGCTGGTTCCATCGCCATGGCCTGAGTGGAGGCAGAACATCAAGGTGGCAGGCAGGGTGTGATGATGCACAGCTGCTTACTGCCTGGTGGTTGGAAGCTGAGGAAGCCCAGAGAGAGGGCAGCAGACAGGGCAGAAGGGGTGGGGCCAGATCCTGTTCCCCTGAGGCCACGCCCTGTCATCTAGGCCCTTGGAGAGACCCCACCTCCTGTTTGTGTCCTCTCTAAGCACTGCTCTCAAATCAAGGTCCCCGCACTGGTAAAGTTAGACTGCTGAGGGTCCAGTCATGTCCTGGACACCAGAAGCCACCCAGTCTTTCTGGGGAGCATTTTACTTTTTTTCTTTTCTTCAGTACTGGGATTGAACTCAGAACCCTGCACTTGCCAGGCAAGAGCTTATTCTACTGAACTATCTCCCCAGCCCTATCTAGGGGACAATTTTGTGTTACAGTTTTAAATTGTAACAGATAATAATCCTGAAACAAAAAAATGAACTATTAAAACATGTTTTATGCTGATTCTATTTCAAGCTTTCCAGTAGGGAATAATTGTTATGCTTGTTTTATAACTTTGATTGTGATTATTCATTTTGATCAACAAAAGGAAAGACACTTGAAAAACAAAACTCAGAATCAGATATGCTTTTCTAGTTTACTTGTATTTAAAAGATGTAAATAAAAAGAGTTAAGATGGATAAAAAGAGCTTATTTTGAATACAAATTCGTGTATAAAGTTCTTGCTTTTCCATTCTTGTCTCCACCACTCCAGAGCACTTCAGGCTCTTTAGCCCCTCCCATGCTTATGAATATTAAGGCTCTGGGTTAAGAGAGTTTTTGACCAAACAGGTGAGGTTCCGTCTCAACCTCAACCTCTGGTTTCCGTGCTGTCCTGTGTCTTCTTCTGTCATGTGAATATCACAGTGACTGCCTTTCTGCACCTCCCAGCCAGTGAGGGGGCTGAACATTTGCCTGGGACTGACGCCTTGCACTTTCGATATGCATTGCCCATGTTTTTAAATTCATATATTTCAAGAGATTTATAATTTTTAAATCTTTGCTAATAATAAAAGAAAATGATATTTTATTTAATGTATGTTTTCCCTTACTAGTGAACTGGAATCTAAGCAGATTATTAGCTACAAGAAATTTTATTATTTATCATTAATCTATGTATGTGATTATTATTTTTCTCAGGAGCTGTGTTTCTCTCTTTGGTTTAAAATAGCTCTTTTTTTTTTTTATTAAATAGAAGGATCTTTATTCTGAGAGCTCTCTTCCTAAACCACACTCCTTGGGATTTTAATTCTTTAAAGATAACTGTTTTCACAAGCTTTTGATTATTTTTCATTTTGTTTGTTTTGAAATATGGGTGTTCTAAAACATTTTTATTTTTAAAGCTAATTAACATTTCCCCCATCTCCTTTGAATATTAAAAAACTATTATATCAGAAATAGGAAAGATTTCCTTATTTTCAGTGTTTATTAATATCATGATCCACAAAGACTTTGTAAACCAAGTACTTGAGTATGTTTTGAATAATCTTCTCTTTTTCCACATATTTTGTGAATTCATCTTGTTATCCATCCCATAGTATAAATTTTAGGTTTTGTGCCTTCAATTTTCTTTTAAGTTGTATACTTGGTACGGGGTCTCGGTCTGCATCTTGGACTCAAAGTGATCCTCCTGTTTCAGCCTCCCCAGTGCTGGGATTACTGGTGTACACCACCACACATGGTTTTGGTGGCCAGCTCCATGGGTTCAGGATGGGGCTCGCATAGCATGTGGTACCGAAGGATCCAACCTGGGTCCTAAGCTATCTCCTCAGCCCTCAATTTTTATTTCCTTTTTTTAAAATTTTAGCAGTTTGGAATAAAAATCTCATGTTTCTTGTTAAATGAGGCTTAAGCATATAAATATTTTAGAGTGTTGTTGCATTTAACTTGGTGTGCTGCTCAAAATTACATAGACGAACAGCTGTGCATGTTCTTTATGGAAGAACAAAATGAAAGATAATAGGAAGTGGGGAAGGAGTTGTTTCTCAAAGATGATGAAGAGAGGAGGGAGGAAGGAGAGGTGCAAAAGGAATTTGGGCGTGTTGTGTACATGCACCAACTTTGCAGGAGCATAAATGTGATGTGCTGCGAACACTGAATGTACAGAACAACCCGGCCGTGTGAGAGCTTGTGCGTCTGTGATGCCCACTACTCCTCAGGGGCGTGTGTGTGTGTGTGTGTGTGTGTGTGTGTATATATATATATATATATATATATATTCTATTCATCTTTGCATTAATTCTTTGGATGACTTATTTTTTCAGAATTAAAAAACTGAGACCCCCCCCCCCCGAGGTAAAGTAACTTGGTCAACTTACATGTACCTAATAAGTGGTAAAATCATGCTGTAAACTCAAGTCTTGACACAGTCTATCTTTCAAGGAAATATCGCAAATAGAAATGACACTTTTTGCTGTGAGTAGTGATAATAGTTGTGTCACCAGGGGTCAGATGTCAACAGTCTCCTAGCTTGGATCTCTCCAAGATGTGAGCTCAACAGTGGCTTTCCAAGTATTAAAGAAAGCCAACCAAAGCAGTGACATGTGGAGCTTTTTAATTTTTTGGATTAGCATTGGATTCTCAAAATGCAAGGAAATAGCACTGTCTTTGACATCAGTTTGGAAGCAGCTAAAAATTATTAAGGGGCTGGGGATATAGCTCAGTGGCATGAATGCCTGCCTGGCAAGTGCAAGGTCCTGAGTTCAATCCCTGGTACTATTAAAAAAAAAAAAGGAGAAGAAAAATTCTTTTAACTTCCTCAGACTTTAGTACTCATTGGTATTGACCTACTACTTCCTTTCATTCTGAGCTAACGGAACCTTCAGTCCCTTCTCAGCTTGTCTGAGACCATTCCTCTTGCACCTCTCTACTGAGGCCCTGCAAAGCCAGGCAGGCCCCTCACCAGCTGAGCAGGGCTCACCATTCTGACTTGGAATCTGTTTCTGAACCATGACTTACACGGAGGGGAGGAATGAATCCATCTAACTGGAAGGCCTTGTTGTCATCTCTATTTTAAGCTACTTAGTTAAGAGACTCAAGTTTATTACTGTGGTAACAATCTCTGGGATTAGAAAAGGAAAGGAAATCCTGGCTATTTTGGTACCACTAGAACTCAGAACTTATGTACTAATTTCTTACTCAGAATGATATAAAAGGGGAGAGCATAATTTGCTATAAATGGACATACTTCATAAATACCTCTTGTGTGTTTGGTAGTCGGAGTTCCTATCTGAGACAAGAGTTTCTGAAAAGAAATAATTTATAGTATTAATTTGTTGCTATGTATTTGGCCACCACAATATAATTTATCCTGTTTTTTTTTTAACACTGGCAAACAGTTTTGTTTAAAGGTAGTGCAAGACTTTTTTTCCCTTTGGGCCCTTTATTTTGATACATTTGTGTGGCTGTGCAAGTGTTTAAAATATACTTTATTGAAGTTTTGGTTTACAACCCTGCCCAAGAACATTTAAAAGTAAATTATACCTTCTAGTTAATAAAGCAACTTGTTTTGTACAAACTGGAAAATTATGCATCAGTTCCCATGCTAATCAACATCTTAAAAGTTGTAGTGAATTATTCATATTATTCCTTTCTTTGATCACGTTTAACTTCTTGCTGTCATATCAGGATGATTATTACTCTGCAGCACATCACTAAAATATATGTTAGAGCTATAGTAAATATTTGCTTTTTCTGTATGTTGAATTTATGCAAAGTCTCTTTCTAGTTCTCTTCCTATCAATTTAACTTCATCAGTAAATAAATATATGATTGTTCCCAGCAATAGTTTTGCTTACTAACATTGATATCTGTGTCTGTTTTCTTGTCCAAGACTTGTTAGCACAGCAAACAGCGATAATAGGCAAAGGGAACATAGTGACCTAGGACACATAGCCCAAAGGAACCCACAGCTCCTTCAATATGGAATTTTTGTTACTTGTTTTAAATATACAATACATATGTTCTTTTTGAGTTTTTCGTTATCCATATGAAATACTTTTAATTTCTTACTGATAGAAATAGGCTTAGAGTGAACTTTTCTCTCATGTTGTTTGTTAATCTGAAGTAAATTTGAACATCTTCCAGAGTACAGTGTGAGTTTAGCATGTGTCAGAAGAAGCCAGGTACTGTTAGCTGAGGAACCTGGAGCTGTGGGCTGCCGGAAGCTGTTCGCATGCTCCCTGCTGCTTCCAGGAAGGAAGTGGGCCTCCCATGCTGTCAGGAGTTCCATTTCCTTCTGCTCTGCCTTCCCCCTGGTAGCTGTGCTCCTGTCCTGCTTCACCTTCTTCCTCTGGTTTTCTCTTCATTTCCTGAAGTTTCTTCTGGTACATGAATGAGCCCTGTCCTGTGGTCACTTCCTGTCACACCTGGGAATTTTAGCTTCAGCCTCTCCCTTATCCTCTGTCTTCCATCTGTGACCCACTCAGAAATCTATTCTCCTATGCAGCTAGAAGGAAATCTTTCTAATGTTAGCAGAAACACAAAATGCTGTAGGAGTCCCCTCCTGGTTCTCATCTCGGTCCAAGAAGTCTGTATTTATAATCCCAAAAATACATTACTGGAATCCCATCAAGTTAATTCCAATCTACCAGTCCCAGTGCAACCCACAGTGAAAATAAAGACAGTAGAACATATTTATAATTATGGGGAGCCAAGAGGCCCTAAATCCAGCCACTAAGATGGCTTTCTGCAACAGCGACTGACCCAGGGCTGCACCCGTGTTTTATTCAGTGGAGAAGCAGGAGTGACTTGAGGAAGAATGACTGAGAATTGTGGGAAAGAGTAAAATCTGAGCAATCAGATCACCATGTTCAATTACACAAATGTCAGTGGAACACACAGCAACTGATATTTCTTTATTACAGTCACCATCTATTAGAGTTGGAATTACAGTAAGGTCTTTAGGAATTAAACTTAACTTTCCAATAATTAATCCAATGGCTCCTTCTGGCTATGGCCCATAGATTCCAGTGGGAATTAGAACTACCCTTTCCCCCGCCCCCCCCATAAATGAATGTGAGAAGCTACTGGTAAATCTAATCCTGGACTCTCGGTGGTTCTTCCTGTGAGGGAGCTAAGGTCTTGCCTTGCACGCATCCTGGTAATGGGGTTGTCATCTGTCTGGTTTGGACTGGGTATAAGTGGTTTAACGGCTTTTGGGGTTCTGTCCCTGTATTTGTGCCTGGCCCCAGGGAAGGACCGGTTTCCCGTTTCACTGCAGGAGTGTGTCATCTTTGGGAAATCTAGACGTGCAGTCTTTCGCCCAACATTGCACAAAACCTTTCATGCACATGGACGGAGAGTATTTCGTAGATCAGGGTGTGTCCTTGTAACAGCCTGCCTAGCAGTGTTGGCCGACATCATAACAAGATCTGGGCAGCAGCTGCAAATATGTACGCATTTGCCACAATTAAAACATTTAATCATATCCAATTTAAATGTTGGGATATAGTCTGTGCTATGAGTGCAGAAGCCTGAGTGGTAGACCCACTCCTTTGGCATGCTCAAAGGTCAGTATATAAATCCTGTGTACGAAGTACTGAGTCTAAGGTCCTTTTATAGTCCATTCACATATGCCAACTGACGAATAAGTATTTTAGCTGCATTATTGCATGAAATCTGCCTATTTATAGCTTCTTGCAACCTTGCTACAGATTGGGTGTAAGTTTTGCCAGGGCTCTGGAGTAGCTGGGTAAAGGATTTATTAGGTGTGCCATCTTCTGGTATAGAAATCCATGTGAGATGTAGCATTTCCTCGCATTGCATGAAAAGGAGGGGCGGGGCACGTGCCTGGACCTTTAGATCAGCATATTGTCCTGTGTCAGCTAGCATTTCCTGTGTAATTGCTTTAAGATTTTCATCCCCACTATCTTGCTTACTCTGTGCCTGCTCCGAAATGAGGGTCTTTGTGATTCAAAGTGTAGAAATTGTGTCGATCATAGACACATACAAGCAAGATGGGTTACATCACTTGGTGACATTTGAAAGCCTTGAATTATGTTATCCAAGCAATCAAGTGTGTGAGGGCCTTGGACACCACTGTCTAGCACACTCTGCCTTAATTCTTTCAAGAGCAAAATGTTAAAGCCTGTGTGAGTACTGTGTTTATGGGTAGAGGGTTTGGGATCAGTCTCCTCAGTGACAGGAAAGCACATTCATTGTCTGTGGATATAACCTCATATCACTGTACTTTGGCTTCCTTAAAGGTGGGGAAGGAGGAGGTTTGCTCCTAACTTGATTGTTCTGTGTGGGAGGAGGGGACTGCAGGAAGTGGAGGGGCAGTGGGGAGGGCAGTGATACAGTTATCTACATTTTTTTTTAAAGACTCCCTTGTTTTCTAGAAGCCCCTTAGGAAATTCCTGTCCTAGGTGATCCAACTCTTTTGTTATAATTCCATCAGGGCTTTTCCCAATTACAGTTACCTGTATTTTAAGCATTGGGTCAGCATTGTTGGGATGCCCTGTAATGGTAAGCTGTTGCTGATCTGCCTTCCTTCCTGGGCTGTTACACTGGAAGGATGAGATGGCTCCCTTCACCAGGTTATGTGTGGCTATAGTTTGTGAGTGAGCTTTTCTTTTTTTGAAAAACTACCAAAAAAAAGCTTTTACCTATTTTATCCCAAACGCTGAGATCCAGTGTACTGGTTTTGGGAAAAGAAGGATAAAATGTAGCTATCTCATGGAGTAATCCAAAAACTTGCTCAGATGGCACCTTAATACCTGCATCTTTTAACAGTTTTATAATCAATAAACTAAATTCTTTCTCTTTGGATAAAGACTAAGCTTGCCCCATTGTTACCCTTGATTAATAGATTCCTATTTGCTAGTTATGTCTGAGCACTATAATTAATAAAATGCTCCACTTACCTCTAAATTGGTCACTCAAGGTCCAGTGGGTCGCTTGCACATGATTTTGGTTAGTGGTTCTTGTGTTGAGAAGGTTGTATGTTCTAGCCACGTTGAGTGCAAATAAAAAGGATAAGGAGAAGTCCTAGCCAGCTCTGTATGTATCAATATAAGGAAATTGGGTCAGGCTCAGCCAAAATGGAGATGATCCATCATTCTTCTTTCAAAGATAGCTGGTCCTCCACAAATGCCTCAGAAAAATCCTTATAAAATGTTAAAGTACAGTAGTATCTTTTACAGTTTCTCAAAAATCACCTACTTTCTCATTTTATAATTAGTGGTAACTTAGGCAACATTATGTCCTGAGTGTGTGTGTGTATACACACAGAGTTTTATCTAACCCTTACAATAATGTTGTGGTATGGTTAATAGCACCCCTCCTTCCTAGATGAGAAAACAGGAATTCAGAAAGGTTAAATAACACTATAAATACCTCGTGCTAACCAATTGCCCCACTGGAGCTCCGGGAAAGGTTAAATAACAATGCTTAGGATCACATAGCTTTGAAAGCACAGGAGGCAAAATTGGAATCCAGGTCTTTGACTCTAGCAACTATACAGTATAGCCTATAAGTTTCTTATAAAGTGGGTAATTTCACTTACTCCTATACATGTTTGAAAGTTTGAGCAGTAACCCAGCAGTACAGAGAAGGCTTGCAGACACAGCAGATGAACAGGCCAGAGAGCAACCCCACCCCCTGAAAGAAAGACAAACTTTGTTGCTATTTATCAAGAGGAGAAATAAATCTTATTCTTCTATTCTTGTTTCATTCCATATTTTTTTATGTTTGCAGTTCTTCTAGAGTTTTTTTTATACAAACACAAACCTTAAAAAGTTGTTCTTCCACATAAATCCATGCTGTACTCTTGAATGTTTTCGAGGCAGATGAGAATGTCATCATTTTTTTAAAAATTTCAGTTAGAGTCTGTCCTTTTCATTAGTTGTGTTACACTAGGATAGCAAATTTTTAGATCACGTCCTTATAAAAAAAAGGCTTTTTATTATTTGGAGGGGAGCTTTTCTGTTTGTAGTTTTAACTTTTAACCTTTGTGTTGCTTTGCTTTTGAGGAACTTTATTAGCTATTATATGGGGTAGGAAATGACGTACATAACACATTTTTAGTCTAATTAAATAACAAATTTTAAGGACTTTAAAAGAAGTTAAAAATGATAGGCAAAACTAAAGAAAATGCAATTTAAGGTTATTATGAATCGCAACTCTTGTGAAATTTTTGTCTTCTAAAATCACTTCCTGGGCAATGTTCCTCCACCTTCCCTCTCACACTCTTTGATGCATGTGTACACATGGATGGACAGGAGAGGTAACGCGGAGGGGTCAGGAAGGACACCAGAGGGAACGCTGAAGTGTCTGTACCTTTCCTGAGTCATTCTAAAATGTGCTTAGCTTAATTAGAATACAGGAAAATGTAAAGAAATGAACATGTCATTACATATTAATCCAGAACAGGCTCTTGTGGAAAAAATGAGTAGCAGGTGCAAGGCATTTAAGAAAACAAATTACAAGTGTTATCTAATACCAAGAAAAATTTAAAAATTTAATTTAGTTGTTTCTGAAAAGTGAGAAAAGAGTTTAATATGATTATATGGTAGAACACCTGTACGGAGCTTATAGAGTGATGTGGGAGTCTAATTTGAGAATTAGACTGAATTGTCACATAAAAATTCTTAATCAGTATGTAAGGTAGCAGTAGTATTTTCCTAAAGATTTTCATAAACTGTGCTGGTGTGTCAGTAAAAGGAGTTTATAAGGAGAACGGGCCAATTCAAATAAACTACTGGCTATCTCATGCCACTTGGATTGAAGAGTTGTGAACGTGACCACATAAAGTTATGTAAACTATAGAATAAATCCTGAGGGGATTTCACTGATCTTCTCAGACCCAAAAACTACAACTCTTGTTGCATAG
>NDGN011488171.1:0-26194 GCA_002564285.1 Tympanoctomys barrerae
TTCCTTTTCCTATACTCCATGTTTAGAAGTGATTTTGTTCCACAGAGTGTCTCTTTTGAGAATATGATGCAGAGGAGGATCTGCAATAGATAAGATTCCCACATCATCATGAGCATTCTATTCTTTTTCCTCTTTGAGGTTAGCTCAGTTAAACTCTCAATTAGACAGAGAGCCTTAGACAACATAGAAACTAATTAATCACCCAGAGTGAACAATGTCAGAGGAGACACTACCCTTCCTGCAGTGTCATTGAGTGAGTCTCAGCATTTATTCTCATTATTTCTTCAATCTCTTGGGAGAAAATTAAACATATAATGTCTTGTTTCAATTAGCAAAATATAGAGGGTTTTTTTCCCCCTACACTACTAGGTTTGGGTCAATTATCTCACTTTTGTTAAATCATTGACTACAATGGTGTATATAAAAGGTAAAAGTCACGTTATTTGAGAGGAATACACAAAACAATGTTAGAATAAAATTGCATGTTTGATTGTTGTATCAAATTAACACAAAAGGTTTTTAAGCTGGTTGCATTATAAATGTAGCAATGGAAAGTAGCTCTTTTGTATTTATCATTTTTCCACATAAGCACAAGAAGATATAGATGTAATGATTTAGTGCACTTAGAAATAAAAACGACCAGGAAAAATAAGGATGATTCACAGCAACAAGTATCTTTTAAAAATCTTCAAATTAAATAAAAATAGGGGAGAAATAGAAAACAAGGGTAAATGAGCTTTCTGTCTATTAAGTGGGCAGCACTGATTTGAGAAGAAAATGATACAGGATGCTCTGAGTTAAGTGTTTAGCACATACCCTACACATCTTTGCCAACGACCCAGTTCTCTTCTGAGAAATGAAAATGATAAATGGAGCAAAAACAACACCAAGAAGTGACTACAATCTTGGAGAATCAATTCAAGATATGCAGCCAAAATCTGACAGGCTTCCAGATTTTATCCCTGGCCAATGTCTCCTCACAAACTATCCTTCTCCTTTGCCAAGATACTCAGTTTCCTAGACTTGTTGATATTATGTTTGTCAATCAGGGCCAGTGACAAAAGGCTCCAATTGCCTATGTATGCACCAACCCTCTCCCAGGTCCTGCTGCTGCTGGTGCCCAACCTTCAGACTGCATAGAATCCAGTTGGCAGAAGACCACTGGGATTTATAACAATTGAAAAAAAAAAATGTTAGGTTACTACATAATTTCATCTTTATCTAAGACCTTTGGCAATGAAAAGGACACTCTCCTTGACTAAACTTACTTCCACTCATTGGCCTATGAGAATTGCTAACTATTGACAATACTGACTTCCTTCACCCTCAACATGAGAGGAGACTCAAAACACTCTAGTGTAATTCCCAGCAGATCACATCCCTGATTGACCCAAGGCATTCATTGTTTCTTAGGAAAGTTCAAGGCTGTCAGAAGGGCCTGTTTATTGCAGCCACATTGGCAGTGATATACCCTGACCACACAGCTGCCTTGCTCACTTATTCTTAAGACACAACTCTCCCATCTGTCTTGTATTTTCTACTCCCAGCTGGAGCCAACCCTGACACACACACCCCTTCCTTCCTTCTCTCTACTTCTACGTTCTTCCCTTAATCGCTTCATCCTTTTAGCCTGGATAGGAATTAAATTCAATTTGCATTGAATTCCCTCTCTTCTACTGCAATAGCCCGAACAAAAAACATCTTGCTGCCTTTTGCAAATCTCTGGCTCTGATTCACTTTGAAAAAGGCAGCTGGTTGCAAGAGACTGGCTCTGGCATCCACTTGCTTTTGCTTTGGTCACTGGACTATGCATGACTTCCTGTGCCTCCCATCTCATGATGCAAGATGCTTGCTACAGTTCCAGCTGCTACTGCTGCATTCCAGCCACCTGGCAGGAGGAAGGAAAGGCAGAACAAATGTGCCCTTTAAAGATGAATATTGGAAGCTGCTTGAACATCTCTGCTGATAATGCACGATCATAAGTAGCTGCAGGCAGAATGGCGCTACATGAAGTTATTCCAAGCAATACTGTACTTTGCACAAATCGGGCACTGCACATTGTTGCATAAATGAAACAAGAGACATTTGGATGAATTTTTGAGTTTTAAAAATATTCTTTTGTTTAAAAGTTAATTACAGGAAACAAGAACACAAGAAGCAAAGAACAAAGCCATGCAACTGTAAGCAGCTTATCGAATGTGTCCTTTTTCATGCTGTGTGTACGTACAGGACATGCCACTTTGTGTGACTGAGCTTGTACCGTGTTTTCCCATACATCATGAATATTCACCAATCCAAAAATCTCGAAGTAACAAGAATATTTTTGATAACCAAAAATACACTGCAACAACTCAATCTGTTGGAAAGAAAATTATAATGCTGCCTTTCTTGGGAATAAAAAATTTCACTGAAGATAAAAATGGCAACAGGTCTCTAGACTGAAGAAGTTTTGGCAAAATTACAGTTGGAAATCTGCACTTCCTCAATGCTCAATTTTAAATAAGATATAAAGCAACCAAGCACATTACACATGTCTAAGAGTTAGCAAATCTTCACAATTCAGATCTTAGAAGTAAGGTCTGTTCCCACTGACTTATTAACATGTTTCTACAATGTAGCTAGATGGCATACACACACTCACCGAAATGTGAATCTCTCCTTCTGTGCATCTTTCTGCCCCTCTGCTGCCATTCCACTGTACTGGGGGGATACACACTGCCCTGGACTGTTATAACAATTCCAAGTCCGAGATATGTCTTTACCACCAGTTATAACCAAAAGATACGTAAATGCTGTCTGACTCACCACCTCTAGATTTTGTCATTCATTTCCTCAGGACACCTATGAAGCTTAGACCCTGTGCTATGGGTATAAAATATACATACTCTAAGGCCAAGTGTTTTCCCAAAAATGCCCTTATGGGCTATGATTAGTGTCTAAAATCATCTTTTAGATGTGTAGATTCTAATAATGGACCCTCCTCTCCCTCACCCACCTTGTTCGCCCCTCATCATGGCAATGACTAAGCTCAAGACCACATGGAGCTCCCAGGGTAGCTTTAGCAAAAGTCACTACTAGAAGACAGTCCTTCCTAAAACCTAACAAAAGGATACTTATAAAGGGATTGTTTTGCTACGTCTAACATAATTTGGTCAGTAGGACTTACCTTAACTACAGTGTACACATAGAAAAACAAAACAATGTGACTACTCAGCTTCCCTCTCTGCACGCTTCCCCTCCACACCCTATGGGAAGCCAGCATGCTCTCCAAGGCATCACATTCAATGGTTCCATTCCCCCAATACAGCCATGCCTTTGAAGTAACAAAAAATATTTAAAGTATCTTACATAATCCTTGACCTTGCTATCTATGAATTTTCAACATCTAAAAAGTTTCTGGTGAATTTTAAGACAATATGTATTCAACATGGTAGTTTATTAATTTTAGTTCTACCATACATAGGCACCCTCTTTAATAACTAGATAGACTAGATGCAAATTTGGAGTTCTGTGTTCCTTACAGGCAATACAAAGAAAAGTAAAACAAAATGTACAGATGGAAGGGGCAGTGCCTCACCTATACCACATTGATTTACAGTTCATAGTACTTTCTTTGCTTCCTTCCTCTCTGCACTAGGACAAATATGTCTACTGCTCAGACCAAAGGTGTGATCATTCCATTTCCTCAAGATGATATTTGATTATTAATTTTGACAAAAGGATATCTGCACAATGTGTTGTTTGCTAGCTTTACTTTTAATATATTTTGTGCACTTCTGAACATGTAAAGTAACTATATATTTGAAATATAGATTCAAGTTTTTCCACTATATACAGGTAGCACTGAACACACACATGTAACCATGGTTCTATCTGAAAGTGTGTTCTTAGTAGGAGCATTCTGGCCTAGCATCCTTCATTTCTTCCAATGTCTACTCTCCTTGTCACATGTGATGCAAGCATACGTGTCACTCCAATGCAATTTTATAATTACACTTCCAAGAGCCCTTGTCAGAAGACAGCCCTTCTATGCATTTCAACACAAATATAAAACATGTGTTAGTTTGCTAGCTCTTACTTTTGTCATACAGTGACAATATGTAGATATTATAATATCTATTTTAATATGAAGATATTATAAAATTAGGACTCATATCATCAGTATGTGTGCTATGTGTACAGCATAGCAAAGTTAAATGAAATGCATAAGAGCAATGGATAAGTTGAAAATTTCTACTCTACACTTAATCACTTATCAAAACAGCTTCCACAATTTTTTACCTCCACCTCCATCAACCCTCTGAGCAAGTACAGTGTGCTGTTCAGAGGTGGTTGAACCATTCTACTTACAAATACTATAGCTTTTTTGTCTATTCCTCAGTTGATTGGCATTTGGGTTGTTTCAAAGATTTAGCTATTGCAATTTGTGCTGCTATAAACACCATATTGTATGGTGTTTTTGATTCTTTTGGAAAAATTCAGAAGGAGAATACCTGAGTTGAATGGGACCTCTAATCCTAATTTTTTTGAAGAATCTCCATACTTATTTCCATAGTACTTGTACCAGTCTACACTCCCACCATAGTGGAAAAGGGTTCTTTTGTCCCCACAGCCCCTCCAACATTTGTTGTTGGTTAATTTTGTGATGACAGCCATTCTTTCTGGAGTGAAGTGGAATCTCAGTGTTGTTTTAATTTGCATTTCTCAAACCACCAACGCTGTTGGAACATTTTTTTCATATATTTATTTGCCATTTGTATTTCTTCATCCGAGAAGTATGTATTCATCTCAGATGCCCATTTTTGAATTGGATCTTTGAGTTGGGGAGGGTGCTTTTGATGTGCAAAAGCTTTTCAATGAGATGAGATCTCAGTTGTTGATTCTTTAAAATATTTTCCATGAAGTTTGGTTTGTTTGTTCATGAACAAGTACTACTCAGTTATATAGCAAGATAAACTCCAGGCTTTCCTAAGTAAGTGGATGCACCTAGAGCAATACTCATAAGTGTAATAAATCAGATACACATTTATAAACATTGTACTAACCCCTTAATGTAAGAAACTGGAAGAATAAATAAAACCTAAAGGGTACAATAGATATCATGAAAGGGAAAGAAACTGCTCAAAGGAAAGAACAAATGGGATGACGGAAAACAGAAAAGAAAGAAAGAAGAGAAAAGATATATGTAAGTATGTACAAGATAACTAAGACCAATTGTGCTACTAATTTGTTTGGTCTGTTGAAAGGATTAGTTAATGCTTTCCATTTTTATCAATTTTACATGCCTATATCTGGCAATCTTGAAGATAACAATATGCACTATGACAACTGTTGTTGATTTCCCATTATCTTGTTTTGAAATTCTATATCATTTTAATTTTTTTAAATTTTTTATTCTCTTTAAAATCACAAGCAAAAACCTCTTAGCAGAAGGTGTTAGTCTTCTACTTCTCCTTGGAAATATGCCAAACACTTCTCTGTACCTAGAACTAGTAGTTCACATAAGAAGTTTTCTGACATCACACAGCACGGATCACATCAGACACACAGCAATGGCTGTAAACTGAGGTACCCACTACTTGTGGCCATTTGACCTTGACCTGTTGCCTCCTCTCTCTGCTCTCTGCCTTCACCCTTTGGGTGAACACAATGTGACTGATGAGTGAACCCACACTTCATTTACAGAGGACAGGATTTTCTGAGTCTGAGGTACAACAAATGTATGAAATTTACTACTTTGCCACACACTGGAAACTTCCTTAACATTGAGATACCAACTGTTGCAAAATTTGGACTTATTTTCCCCTTATCATGCACAGCAAAATGAAACCCACAAAACGTACAGAAAAAAAGATATCTAAAAATCCAAGCACAAGCACACTAACATACCAGCTTTGTAATGGCTTCCCTCTCATGTCCAAACCACGGAACAAGTACAAACAGTACGAAATTACACATAGAGATGGCTTAACCATTCCATTCCTAAAGGATGGTTTTTAGCAAAAAGATATTTACTAAGTGAAATTTTACTACCTCCACATATAACATACCTTAGAGACTTCTAAAAGCTAGATAAGACTAGATGCTTCAAAGAAGGACTCTGTCCATTTTACGTATATGCGCAGCAGTCTTGATTAAACTGTACACATGTAACAACAGTTGAAAATGTTTTGAAAATATGAGTATTCTGGTGTAGAACCTTTTCCTTCTCTACTAACTCAGTGGGTGAAAGTTCTTAAATTTTCAGAAGACAATCTTTTCTAAGAACTTTAACACAGAGTGTGTAAAGTTTCTTAGCCTATTAGCTCTACTTTTGTCAAAACCGACAACCAGGCTGGGCAACAGTGGTATATGCCTGTAATCCCAGCACTCAGGAGGCTGTGGCAGGAGCATCATTTTGAGTTTGAGGCCAGCCTTTCTTCCATAGGGAGACACTGTCTCAAAAAAAAAAAAAGTTAACATAAAATACCAACCTATTTAAAATCTAGGAAGACTAGATGTTGTAAAAGGACTCGTTTGTTCTTTACATAGCTTACATATGCCTCAAAGTAAAATGAAATGTGCAGAATGTGCAGACCTAAGGGACAGTGGCCACTTACTTCCTTCTAAGAGAACTAACTGGTATGCTCTATACTTCCTTCTTTTAGAGAACCAGGGCATAAACACAGTAGCTTCTACTCAAGAGGGGTTTCCTATCTTTTCCCACAAAATAATACTTCATATGAATTCTAATACAAATAAATTTACAAAATGCATTGTTGTACTACTCCCTTTTAACTTGCATCCAGCACTTAAGAATATGTAAGAAGGTCAGCTGTTTCAATAAAATACTTAGAGTTCTCATATATATGTATTGCATGTGTGCTCCAATGCACACACAAAACAAAAGTTTATAAACAGCATCTTCTATTCTCTACTGGACATTCAGACCCTCTTGCCTGTGCACTGGCTCTTCCTGGTGTCCTCTAATGCTCAGAACCAGATAGACTAGTGTCACTACTCCTCATGTTGCTTCTCCCCAGGCTCTCACAAACCCCGTGTCAGAGGGTCACTTCTGAAGATGTTTCTGCCATTTTTTTCAGCAAAGGGGCATTTCCAATACGTGATTCTTCTAAGTCTACCTTACGTGTAGTGTCTGGAGGCACAAATTTTCTTCTAAAAGGTTGGTTGGAATGTTAAGAGCAGCTTTTTCATTTCATACTCTCAGGTTTTCTATGGGGCATGTGATCTTTCTGATTCATCCAACCCAGCGGGTTACTTGGCCCCTTTCTCCGGTGACTGCCTGAGGCCCAGAAACCTTTCCCACAATCTTTGGCCTGGGCTCTCTCACTTGCTGGGGCTGCTGAGCCCTTTACTCATCCTCCTCAGGAGGGGGCGCTTCCTCCTCCAGGTGGGACACAGCAGTGACCTGGGGGACAGTATCTGTGCAGCTCATTGTTTGAAGAGGTCTCATTTTGAAGCGGACCTTCTCAGGCCCTTGATGCAGTCACCCTGGAAGTGGCAGAGAGGTCCTTGTTCTTCTCACCAGGCTGGGCCAAGGGTCCTGCAGAGCTGCAGGGACTTTCTTGGATAGCAGACCAAGCACACATTGTACCTTGGGGCACTTAATAGAAACTGAGTCATTCTACAAGTCACAATTCCTACAACCTGCAAATTTTACTTCATTTTTTTCAACTTCCTTGAATCTTCTGGGAAGAAAGTTTGTTTTATTTTTTCCATTAGTTTACATTATCTCATTTATTATAGTAGCTACCCTTGAAGAATTGTCATGCAAATATAACTCCGAAGTGTTGGCTTCTCTTGTGAACAGTGGAAACATCAGGGAAACAGTGATGACAACACAGTTTGGCTCTGCTCTTTCGTCTCCTGCATTAAGTGACCCAAGGTTTTCTATTGTCTTTCTAACTCCACACTTTGAAAGTATTCCGATTATTTGATAGGATCAATCTGTATTACATTTGTTTACATGTTCACCAAGTGGACTGAGCAATTTTGCATCTCAGTATGTCCTCTGCTGCCATCTTCCTTATCTTTTATTAGTTCCGTTTAATCAGGTCTCTTGCTGTGTGCTCTATCAGCTTCTAATGATCTAGAGCTGTCCTTTTGTACCTCTGCTAATGTAATCTTGCCAAGTGTGCAATTCTAGGCTGGTTGGAGCCTAGACCATACTGAAGACATGCTTCGATCATCCCTTCCTGAGGCTCCTGCTGCTGCCTTTCAGGTAGTGGTACTTCAAGATCTCTCCTTTGTAACTGGCCACTGTTTCTTCTAGCCTTGGCTTTCTTTGTTATTCATTCCACATAAGATAAATTTTGTTTCCTGAATTTGATAATTCATATTTTTCAAATTTTAGAAAATTTATTGTTTTCATCATTTTAAATTTTGCTTTTCTTTTTTTTTTTCTTTGTGGGCCTCCAGTGAGATATATGTTAAATCTTCCATTTACCAGTTATCTCTTTCATATTTTGGCTATGTATTCCTGTGCACCCTTTGTATTGGCTATGTTTAAGATTACTCTGAGAGTTTTTATCTGAACAACTTGTTACTCATTTTCCTGTTTATAAGTTCACTGTCTTCCTTCAATTTATCTGTTTTTCCCTGATTTCTGTTATATTTTCATTTTTGTAATTACATATTTTGTTTCTTTTAAAAGTTCTTCAGGCTCTCTTATTCTACAGAAAACATTTCCAGTTTCTACAGTTAGTCTGTTGTCCCTGGGTCTGTTGACTCTCACAGTGACTTGCCTTCAGAGACAATTACTTTTCTGGATCTCCATGACTATCTTGATCTTCTGTGACTATCTCACAGGCTTTGCTGGGAAAAGTGTTCCTCAGAGAGAACTTGCTTCTACTTCCATTGGTGGCCTAGAAATGGCATGGACCAGGACTACTCTACTCTACTCTACTCTACTCTACTCTACTCTACTCTACTCTACTCTAGCTTAGCCTATCATTTTCCTTATTTTTTTTTAAGTATTACAAGGATATTGGTTCAAATAAGAGTGTTAAACTCAGTTGCTGCCTTTCCTGGTATCCCAAAGTAGTATCTTCATCACTACTGCCCACATCTCTCCTCTCCCTTTGCTTCCTCTCCACTCTGGCTCTGTGCCACTGTCTGTCCTCTGCAGTTTGGAGCTCCACATTCCAGCCTTGTGTCCCTGGATTTATAACCAAGGCTTTCATCTGCATAGCTCCTGTTCCTGGACCCTTGTGATTCAAATGTTGCTTTGTTTGTTTTTTGCTCATTTATTTATTTTGAAAAGAAAAGGCTCTGAAGAGGCCTCCTTACCTTTTGCAAGTTCTCAGCATGTGTACACATGATTTCGGTGGTGAGGAAGCTGCAAAGACAGTTTCGCACAGAGCCGGAGCTTCATCATCGAGGACAACAAGAGAGCATTTTCTCAAATGCTACTAATCTTTACTACACTAAAAATCAAGTGTAGCTGATAGAGGGGAATGAAACTACTAACCTGCTAGATGTGTGAAACACTGAAATCTTGTTCTTTAAAATAGAGGAATGAATTATAGGAAAGCAGGCATAAAAAGTAGAATTTACTGAGAGAAAGAAAGCTTTTGTCTGAGAAGGAACAAAAGGGGTCTGGAAAGTGGATTGTCCACCAACCCTACTTCTCAAGGGTATTTAACTGAGCAAAGCCATGAGGTAAGGTGGAATTAGGTTGGACAGAACTACAACCAGTCAATAAGATTACAAGTAGAATCTTTTGGATGATATTGATCCAATGGTAATTCATAGGAGGTGTGTGAGGTGGGACAAAAGCTATGTTCAACCAATAAATACACAACAAGCACAGTCATTTGGCTAATATTCTTAAGTGGGGATCAAATTGGGAACAAGGTATGTAGCAAGCACACATGGGACAAATAAGGACTTTCCTGGATGGAGTGGGTTAAGAGATGTGGTCTTTTACCCCAAAGTGATGGATACCTACTTAGGATATCAGTTACCACTATTCATCCTTAGGAGAAGTACATGGATGAGAAGTTCTTTGTCATGAAGCCTGGCCTTCAGTGAATGCACCTCCAGCCACAGTTGTCTTCTGCATTGACCTCTGGAGGGCTCAGCCCTGCCTGATTGCCTGCAGCATTTCTGCCTGAATTAGCTATTTAGAATACAGGCAAGGGTGCAGAGCTAATTAGGTCAACTAAAATACATTTAGAAGAAAGGTGGGGAACCATGAAATCCAAGTTGTTCCAAGCCAGAGGAACATGGCTTGGATACCGCGCCAATGTCTGATGTCTTGGAAGTGGTGCCAGTTGTCTTGTGATAGGAAACTGAGTTGCATCCTTTCATTCGACAGATGGAAGGAGAAAAAACTCCAATGCAGTGCGCTCCTGTCCTATGCTCTCAGGAGCTAGAGCCAACAGACAGCCTCAGTGCACTCTCGTCCTCCAACCCCACAGATACCACTAGAGGCCATAGGTAGTTTGCAGGACAGCTTTGAGAACATTCTACAAGCAATGAAAATTCCAGGGAAGTCTGAAAGCCTTCATCTTCATCTCAGCATCCTGCTGGATGTTCACTTTATTCCCTCTTCTATTCTACCGGCACACCTCTGGTGGACCCCCAAGTGGCTGCCATCCTCTGAGCCCACCCCAAGGGTGCTCCTAAGACTGCATAAGCAGTGGATCTTTTCTCCTGGAAAAACTTCTATTATTTTTCTAGTTAAGAAGGATATTTGGGGCCAGGGAGATGGCTCAGTAGAATAAGCTCTTGCCTGGAAAGTGCAAGGGTCTGAGTTCAATCCTTGGTTTCAGAGAAGAACGGGAAGAAGAAAGAAGAAGAAAGAGAAGGAGAAGAAGAAAGAGAAGGAGAAGGAGGAGGAGAAGGAGGAGGAGGAGGAGAAGGAGAAGAGAAGGAGAAGGAGAGGGAGAGAGGGAGGGCGAGGGGAGAGGGAGGGGGAGGAAGAGGAAGAGGAAGAGGAAGAAGGATAATGTAATCACTTTACCAACAGAAGGCTGAGTTAGCAGAATCTTATACTTGCCACCGCTTCCATGCTGGGGCCGCTGAATATGGAACATTTTCTCAGTGGGAGCCTGTGGGCCCAGCCAGAGGAAACTGGTTCTTCACAGAGCCTTTAGCCTCCGTGGCCAAAGCATGAATACATCTGAAGATGGGGGCAGTGATTCATTTGTCTTCTTGGCTCGTCTGTCACCTTTGTGGCAAGAGGCCCAGAGAAGTTATTTAAGAAATGTCATGGTCATGGTCTACCCTCCATGAGATGTCAGAGAGGAGATAGATAGGGATAGCCAAGGAAGAAGGGATGGAAGGTCATTGATGCTACTTGGAGGTCAGGCAAAACCTGGCAAGCATGCCTGAAGACAGAGGTACTCTATGTGGTTTTGAGGGGTGGTTTAGGCCCAGTGCAGATTGTGAACAGGCATAAGAAACTTAGGGAAGCCTGAGCTCTCCAGCCCAGGTAAGGCCATCTTAGGAGGCTGGGTGCAGAGGCAGCCTCGACCCTGAACTGACTGACCATGGTTCTGTTCTCTTTGCCTCTTCACAAGCACTGAATGGTTTTTGGGCAACCAGTATGGCCTGTACCATCTTGCTATAGCTCTGCTCTATCTCCATGGGCATCCAGGACCTCGGAGGACTCAGCTCCAGCCCTCCCTACTAGCAGCTGCTGCTCCTGAAGGGTGGGCACCTGGATTTCCCTACATCATTCACAGCCAGTGAGCAAGTGAGTTCAGGGTGTGCACGGGCCACAGTCTGATGGATAGAGATGAAGGATTCAAGAATGGGCCAGTTTTCCCCGGGAGAAAGTGTGAGTGGATGAGATAAGAAGGAGCTGACCAAAGCCTCTGAGTCCCCACAATTACTTCTCATATGAGACCCTCCATGAGATGTCAGAGAGATGGGCAGGACACCAGGAGAGAGAAAGGAGACTAACAGGCAAATGTTCCAAGTGAGGGTATGTCAGTGCTGAAGATGAGAGATAAGGCTGAGGAAGGCAGACTGACCTCAGCTTTTAGAAGACAGATCAGCTCTCTCCTAAGCTGCCTGACTGCCTAGAAGACCAGGCCAAGTGCTCCAGCCTCTGAGTCAGCATACCCCATGAAGATAACAAGATGATGGGCCCGCTTTCTGGAAGGTAGCCCCAGAATCTATCCAAGAAGTTTGCCGGGAGTCTGTTCTCAGCGGTACATGAAAGCAACACGACACTGTTAGGAGGTTCAAGATTGCCATTTCCATGAACTGGCATTTCTAGCTTTGTAATGAGTTCATGTAAAACTTAATGTAAAGAGTTACTCTGTTCAACTTTCTGTGGCCCTGCCTCCTTGTAAGACCGCAAGGAGGCTTGGTGTACCATCAAAAATCATCGATAGACTGAGAGTTCCCAGAATAGACCTACAGAATAAATCAAAGTAAAGGTTGAAATGTTTCTAACTGTACAAAATAACTAAGGTATTATTAAGTAACTGGAAAGTATTGCTGCCGGTGTCAAGACCATGCATACACAGATATATGTTAAATGGGAACTAAGCAATGCTCCCAGAAGGAATGTATGTTGAATAATGGTCATGCTGTCCCTAAAGGTGCTGTTCTGTCTGTTAGATGACCAATTTGTTTGCCAAACAGGATGCAATTTCTAGTTTTAAAACCTCTATACTTCTAAGGTTCCTTGCCATTTGCCCTCCCTTGCATGAGTATGGTCAAGCGGTCCCAAGCCCGGTAATAAAGGCTCATAAATTTTACTAAGTGGATTCTGGTCTGGTTTCTATGTTGAGAACCCATAACAGCCTGAGTAGGTACGTAGCAGCCATGGAGCTGTGTTGCCACTTTTCTTGTTTTGTTTTGTTTTTGTTTTCTACTGAGTCCTGCCCTCTATATGGTTACATATCTCTATATATAATCTAAGGTTTTTTCTCCATTGCTTCCAGATTTAAGTCTTCAGCTAAAATCAGGGACGGTATGATTCACTTAGATTCTGTGCTTTATTCTCTGACAATTTTCAAAAGCACTTGTATCTATATTAATTCAAAATTTCAAAACATTCTCAAATGCTCTTCTACGCACAATTTAGAATTTCTTCTTTTTTCCCTCAAATTCCCTATGCAACATGTGTTCTCCTGAATAACTCTTACTGTTTGCTTATTTTGAATCCTTTTAAATTTAGGTTTCCTTCAATTTGTAGTGATCTCTTGTCATCTCTTCATATTTGAGAGTCACTGAAAAGCTAATGGAAAACCCAAGGTGCACCTTGCTGGCTGGATACAATGGGAATGGATCTCAGATCTCTGTGAACATCAGAATTACACTAGATCCTGTTAATACCCATGTGGCTAGCCCTCTCCCCAGAGTTCCTGCATCTTCAGGGGTGGTGTCATTTCTAGCAAAGACACCACTGATACTGATTCTGTGTGCCAGCTAACTACACTCTGAAAACTACTATTAGTGTCCATTCCCTAAACATCACAAAGCTAGATCTTTACCTGGATTTGGCTGTTGTGTTACCCAGAAAGGTTGGGGAGTAGAACTCAACACCATTAAAACTTCATCTCAATTCCTGCTATGGTCTTGATTAGATTTCTCCCAAAGCCACACACGATAAGAATACATGTTTTCAAAGGTAGCTGGATATAGAATTCGAAGCCAGGATTAAGTGTGCAATACTGGCTTCAAGGGTATGTGATTACTAAATGAATCTGCTGGTTGCTTTGGCATATTTCTGGGAGTGATTACCGGGAAGGCCCATCCTGGGTATGGGCGGCACAATCCATAGAGTTGGGAGCCTAGAAGGGATGAAGGGGAGCAGCAGGCAGTTGCTGCTGCCACAGCCACCTCCACCACCACCACTGCTGTGCTGCTTGGCCCTTCACTGTCCTGCTGCCTTCTGCCTGCCCCGCCTAGACACAACCTGTTTCTCCTTTGTGATGGTCCTCTGCCATCACGCCTGGGAGCAGCCAACTGCAGACTGAAACCTCTATCAGGAGTAAGCAACATAAGCCTTTCCTCCTTTAACTTTGTTGTTGGGTACTTTATCTCAGCCATGATCAAAGTAACTAAGACAGTTCTGGGTCTATGCTCAACCCTTGCCCCTGCTGCTATGCTCTCTTCCTCTGCCCTCCTTATCTTTGAGGTACAAATCCCAGAGGGAATGAGGCAGGCCCATGTGTGAGAACTGGTGTGGAGGGTCCTCTGTGGACAGGAGGACAATCTTCCATTTCCTCCAAAGTACACTGTGTGGCATCTGTCCTGGATTTTTATAGCAGTAGGCACCTCCTCTAAGCATAGAAATGTCCTCTAATGGTTTTTCTAAAGAGGCATAAAATCTAGTTTGTCTTGATTAGGGCCAGTTACACATGATATTCTCTCTGTCTCTGTCTTTCTGTCTTTGTCTTTCTCTGTCTCTGTCTCTGTCTCTCTGTCTCTGTCTCTTCTTTTTCTTCCTCCTCTTCTTTCTCTCTAGACTTCTCTTTCTTTACAAGTACTACTACAGATACTGCCATATAAATGACTAGAGGTTTGCAATCTCTTTCTTGCAATTTGTCAGTAGACTCTTTGGTGGTGTCAGGGATTGAACTCAGCCCCTTGTGCTTCCCAGATAAGCACTTATTCTACTGAGTTATCTACCCAGCCTAATTTCTTTGTCTTAAATTTTGCCCCAAATTTAAACTTCTCTAAATATTCTTTTGAGTTTTTCTGTCTCTTTCTGAGATATTATGAGTAACTTCCATTAGTTAATGAACTCAACTCCTAGAGATACACTTGCTAAGTGGAAATAACCAGGTGAGGGATAACTGTGATCTATGAATTAATCCAGAAAATCCTAGTGGTGTAAGAATTATCAAAGCAGATGCAAGAGATATAAGCAATTCATATATTGTAGAGTGTAAAGAGTATCTCTGTTTCCTACATTCATATCTCTTTGGTTGTTTCATATGGAAATTAAACATAGAGGCTCAAATCACTGTTGGAAGGACAAAGCAAGGTTTTCTAGGAAGGGAGGAACACTAGTTAAAGGGCAGAACTCTATCACTTGCATGTTCTGAAGATATTATGGTGAAAAGGAATTGTATTAATTTTCTAAAAAGTGCAACATCTAACAAGACTCATTTTCTCTTCACCCTGACCCCTGACTTTGTGCTCTATGTCTGGGAAATCTGATAGGAAACCTGGATATTTTCTTCTTTAGCATTGGCATAAAGAGTTGCAAACTGCACAAGTCTCTATCTGAGTGGAAATGTCAACATAGCCTTATCCCCAACCATCATAACAGTCCTAAGTACTCTGCTTCTCTCTCTGTTTCAAACCATTTGAGTCCAGTGTTGGAGGGTGCCTGCTAACTCAGTAGGGATCTAACAATCCTCTCACACACTTTTGGAGTTTGCATAGCACCATTGTGTCAAATCAACCTTGGGAGTCATAGATGAAGATCCAACCTATCCATTTTGGGGTGCAATAGGGGTGGAACCCAAGCCTTTACATTCCTTCCATACTTTTATGTTTTTATTTTGAGACAGAGCCTCATTAATTATTAAATGGCCCAGGCTGAGCTGGAACTATGACCCTCCTACCTAACCTCCTAGAGTCCTCTCAGAGCTTACAAATGTACACTGCCAACCACCACTCCAACCTGCTCTTATAGCCTCGCTACACTGCTGCCACAGAAAGCGAGGCAGCAATAAACAGGGCTTCCAGAGGCATCGCTCACACCCTGATGGGAGCCTTCATTTAGTTGGTCATTACTGAACACCTGCAGTGAAGGGACTGAAGCAGCTGTTACTCAGAAGTGTAGCATCAACTATCTGGCTTGGACTCTAGCAGGAGAAGCTCTTTTTTTTTTAATCCGTTGGGCCAAAGGAGAAGCTCTTGAATTGGATTTTTTTTGTGTGTGTGTGCAACTGAGAATTAAACTCAGACCCTTGCCCTTGCCAGGAAGTGCTTATTGTACTGAGCCATCTCCCCGGCCCCAGAGTAGCTGGTCTTAATGGCAAGGGCCATCGCTTTCTTCTGGCAATATTAAATACTTGATTAATGCAGACTAGTACTATTAGCAGTACTAGCAACTGTCTTTTAATTTCATTCTCCTTATAGTTTAATAAGGAAAAGATAATTCTCGTGGTTTTGCACCTAGGTTGAAAGAGTTGGGTCGGAATTTTTTCCCTGTGGGAAGAGGGACAGCAACAAACCTCAGAGCACAGACCTGCACAGCTATAGAAAGACTACACACCCTGACAAAGTAGAAATTAAGAGGAGATGTCTACTGAATGGGAAGTGGGACAGCAACAAATCTCAGAGCACAGACCTGCACAGCTACAGAAAGACTAGACACCCTGACAGAGTAGAAATGAAGAGGGGATGTCTACTGAATGTATACATATTAGGGTCCGCACTCTCCATGTAACACAAAACAAAGCAGAGGCAGAAGATGCGTATCTAAAAATTACACTTCTCCTTGACCTTACCTTCATCAGTGACAAGGTCTCTCCCTACTTAGAGGAAGGCTTCCCTGATGCCTGCTGGTTTCTTATCCTGAGGATGCTCATTTCACTTTTCACTTCTTATACATGGACATGCAGCTCATTCTTGCAATGGCAAATCTGAGGCTCTGGCTGCCAGGATTCCCTCTCCTCTGAGGCCTTCTCCCACCCAGTCCTTTCTTCATTTGCCTCTGCCTTTATCCTACTCTTCCCATGCTTGCCGGACTGTGGAAAAACCTTGGCTCAAAACTGGGAGAAAAAATAATAAAAAATAATAAAAAACTGGCAGAAACTTCATTTCATATTCATGTTAAGGTGGACATGATCTGATCATACTGTGATAGGTCAGGATTCAAAGTTTCTCAAGCACCTTGCCCTCAAACTCTCTCTCCCTTGGCCCCATACAAAGCCAAACTCAAAAGCTGCAGAATATGTCCACCTGATTTTGACCTGGACAAGCAACCATGAAACTCTCTTTTGTCAACAATACAAGTTCCCCACAGACCAGGTAGCCCTGACAAGATTAGCTCTCCCTCAGCTGTTCCAGCCCACAATCACTCTCCCTAAGAGATCCTATAAAGTTTTCTGTCCCCTCTTTATTTGTTGCTGTCTTGGTCCAATAGACAGCCAGCCTGCTTGATGCCCCCAATAAATCTTCTACTCATGTCAGAATGCCTGGCCTGTCTGGTTAATTGCATGGGTTCATACCTAACAATACTACACATCAGAAAAAGTACACTTTTTGGCCAGTTAATATTTCTTTAGAGTTTAATAGTTGCCTTCTTTGTCACTCTTACTTTAACTTTAATAATATGTATCAATAGATAAATAAATACACTCATTTCACTACCATTATTTAACATGCAAACTCTTCATGGGTATATAATAACATGTTTGTTTTACAGTTACAGATGACAGGGTGGTGGAGACAGCTCAGTGGCATAAGTACCTGACTGGCATGCACAAGGTCTAGAGTTTGATCTCTGGTACCACAAAAAAAAAAAAATTACAGATAGATTGATCTCATATGTAGGCACAAGGATGTTTCAGGCCTCTGTTTCTGCAGATTGTGTCTTTGGGTCCCTGCTCACTGGCACCTCCTTTTGAAGCCAGTGTCACACTCTCATGACTTCCCACATGCCTGGTCCATCCCATATGACTCTTACTCATTTCTCTCAAGGACATCAGCACTTGTCTTACACACGTGCTTTCTAGCACATCTCTTCTACATTATTCTCCATGGAGATCCACTTCAATGAGGTGATGGACATTCTAACCACTGATCTCACAATTCATGAAGGCTCCCAACAAAAAAATCCTTCAAATCCTCCAATCTTTACCACCACAGACGCACATTCTGTCTCAAAGATGTCCTCCTTGGAAGCAGCTGAATTGGGCTTTCTTATTGAGATGCAATTGCAATACCAACACCCACAACTTACAGGAGGAAAATTTTGGTTTGGCTGATAATTTGGGGGTATCAGTCCATGGTAAGCTGTCTGAAAGACAGAAACATCCTGGTGCAAGAGCCCAGCATAACTGTAATGCCTAGTTCATGGTAGGCAGAAAACAAAGCAGAGGAACAAAGCCATAATATAAAGGGTTGGCCATACATAGAGCCCAAAGCCATACCTCTACAATCTGATTGGCCATGCCCAGAGGTGTACCTACCAGTTCCATAGGCAGATCCCAAAGCCAAACAAATTGGCACTGCTTTAACTGCCACCATTGTCTACCTTTACATGTAAACAAGTTTTCTTCTCTGCTCAAATCTCATGTCTGTTGTCCATGTCTTTACCCACTTATTCACTTATTCAATAGTCCATAATGACTCACTAGTACATGTCACTAGCCCCAGACACTCCATGTCACTGAATCTGCCCCAGCTGTCCATCACTCTCTCTATCCTTATTCCATTGCTGAACTCCAAGTCACACTATAAGAATTTAATTATACAGAAGAGCACTAAAAACATCTGAGTGCTAAAATTCTTTTATTTCCATCTCTCTGATTTTGGGGAGTTAAATTAAAGCTTTAGGAAAAATATCTAAAGAAAGCATCTATCACTAGTATATGAGAATGCATGAGAATATTAACATGTTGGTAGTAGTTAGGTATTGGGAAAATATTTTATCAATAAATTTAATATCTAATCATAATGGCAATGTACTATTGAATATAATTTCCAAATTCAAGTGAAATGAAAGATATAATTTATTATTTGCTATATAATAGGAAACATGGTGTTTTAGTTTCATTTTTTCCCCTTACTGAAACAAAGTAACCTATACTCAATTATAAGGGAAAAGGTTGATTTAACTCAGTTTGTAGAGTTCATAAGTTGTTGTCTCAAAGTCAGGATGGAGTGGCAGAAAGGAATCATGGAGGAGAAACAATTCATGGTGGACACAAAGCTGAAAAGTAGCAATAAAGCAGAAGCAACCCTGCCTTGTTTCTGTTCCTTTCTATCCACCCAGGCTATTTACCTTGGGGATGGTGCTACCTCCAACCAAGAAGAGCCTCCCTATCATCTGCAGCCCAGAACTAAGCAACTAATTTAATAATTGAACACTCATAGTCACAGCATCAGACATTGAATCATTACATCGCATACCCTAGGTCCAGTCACCCTAAAAGCCCTGCCCATGACCACATGAGGCTTTGGGGTCATCTAGACACACCCTGTAACACACAAATAGTTGACAATAAGTACATTTTGTCAAGGGTATTGAGTCATAATTATACAGTAATATTACCCGACCCACTAGATGTCAGTGTCAGGAGTTTATAGTAGATTGATTCAAGCAAAATATCTGTGTGGCATAGACATTAAAATTTTTAATTTGCATAAGTAGTTATTAATTCATCCAGAGCTTTAAAAATTTAGTCTATATAAAGGCTCAACCCTGAAAGTCAATCTTCCTGGGAATTATTAGAAGCCATGGAAGAGGTACAGGCCACATTTCCAATTTCCATTTCCTGTGTTTTAATTTTGCCCAGATGGCTTTCCATTTGGCTTATCTTACCCTAGGTTGGTTAAAAAATCTCACATATTAAAAATGAACACTAAATGAACTATCTATATTAATGATTGTAGTGATTCTGTCTTAAATACAAGCTTTTTAACTATACAGATAGAAAACTACACAGAACATCTTGCCAATGTGAATCGACTTGATAAAAATTAAAATATGGGTATAATTTATAGGTCCTAACATAGAATTGTGGTTTTGTTGGTCATTAACTTACATATTTAGTCAGTCATGATTGTTTCACGTTCAAAGAAGCATCCTCATAAAGTATAGTTTGTTTTGTGTTTTTTATGTAACTACTCTAAATTTTATTTATTACAGAGGGACTGGGATGGGTGATGCACTTTGCAAATTCAAACTTAATTAGTAATTTGATGCATACATACAATCCAAACCCCTTACAAACAAAATTGACAAAGAGCTAATAAGAGAAGTGACTAGAGCAAAACATGTCATCTCCATCTAGTGGGATGATTCATTTTGTACAGCGCAAATGTCTGCATCATTATTTAGCAGTCAAGGCCTGACCAGAGTATCCCATAGGAACTGTACTGATCGAGACACTTCTTCCTGGCAGGCTATGGAACAAAACATCTCTGGCACCTCATGAATATGACAGAAAATGATGTCACACCCTACATTGTATATGCAGTCCCATAGCATGGCCTTGGAACTTTACATCATAGTTTCTTAGTAATCCTTGGCAGCAAGAGAAAATGCATGCCTTTTATAGCTAGCTATTCAATACAAGTGGCAAACCTGGCAGCATTTGCTGCTTTTAAAGGTCAAATGAATAGGAAAACAAATGCTGAACATATCACATCATCAAGAACTTCTTTATAGCTTAAGAAAATAAATTTTAAAGCTACATAAATATACTGGTCCAACCAAGTAGAGTTCCAACAAACCTTGAACCCGCACTACTTTCTTGCATGAAGCAATCACCAGCATGGTCCTAATGCATGGCAAAATGATTTCTCAAAAAATAAGCAAAAGAAAAAAAAAAAGATATTCGGACTTTGTGGTTGCAAATGTCTAACACTTAACTAGACTAAGGCAGATCACACAGTTAAACTCTCTAAGTGCACCAGAGTCCTCAGGTTACTCCTGTCATTGGACACATGAGACAATGACCAGAAGATGCATTTTGCTGTATACCTTTTCTCATAACCTTTACCAATTACAGAGAAGGAACTACAATTCTTGTAAGCTAACTCCTAGTTTAAGCAAAATCAGAGTGCATTTCAAATTTCAGACCAAGAAATTGGTAACACTTCTCATTTTAGTACTATAGCCTTTTATTTTAAAATAAATAAAAAAATCATCTTCAAATAAAACATCTTGAGATTCTAAGTTCTCTCAAGTTTACAGACAGAAATTAATGCAGCAAGGGTGTATTCCACATTTCTCCACCAAAGTAGTTTAGATGACTTAGGCTGAGACTAACAATACTTTCATTTTATTCATTCTTCTGATACTTAAGACTGTCACAATAGCTAGCTAAAATTTATTTGAGGAAGATGTACATAGACATGTGGATAGAATAAATCAATCAAAATTAATTTCATGTTTTCTCACTTTACTAGTGTGCTTATTGCATTTTGCCTCTAGAGAATGTTTATTTGTTAAAAACCTGAATATTCACTTGGAAAAATAAAAGTAAACTGTACATGACAGAACCAAAATAATATCTATAGAGCTTACAGAACTTTTTGTTAAACAAAACACAATCATCAATATTTAGATGCAGCTCTAGAGGAGACTAAAAGTAAACATGTTAAGGTCAGAATTTAAAGTACATTTATCTTGCACTATTCAACTAAAATTCAAAGTACCCAAGTAATTGAAAGTTCTTTGTCTTTTTCTTAAAGCTGCTTTATCCACCCACAGTAGAAGTGAAACAGACCATGGACACCAAGCATTTCTAGAAACTGCCTGCTTTTAGTGGAACGCTTCCTATGAAACCTTATGCAAATGTGCACTATGTACATTTCTTTGTTTTTTTGTTTGTTTTTTTTTTATTTTTTGGTGGAACAGGGGATTGAACTCAGGCCCTTGTGCTTGCCAGGCAAGCACTTATTCTACTGAGCCATCTCCCCAGCCCCTGTACATTTCTTTGAATTGCTATCCTTGGGGATATTTTCCAGTAGTTCTTCCACTCTCTACATTTCAGTTAACCCTGCAAAAACTCTTAATGCTCTTCAGAAATAAGTGTAAAACTACACTCCGGTTCTCTTTTCTATAGATGATGTAGCACAATTCCAAGGTTACCAAAGGAGTGCATTAGTGGCAGAACTAGAAAGAAAAGCCCCAAAGCAATAGCCATATCAAAAGAGGTGTAGTCTTTACTCCATTATTTAAGCCATAGGGTGGTCATCTGCCAGTAAAAGCATCTTTGTTTACTTGGAGACCTTGGGATACTCAGACTGTCAATGCTAATAATGTGACTTCTGGTAGAAAGTCATGTGGTATTTGTGAGACTAATCTCTGCATGGGCTAGAGACTGAGGTCAGTCATATGAATAGAGGCATTGTGTAAATCTTTCTAGCCAATGATTACCACTGCTGTGGGTGATCTTGGAAGCTACTGAACGTTGTATGTAGTCACTAGGTTGCCTTCTTTGGTTAGTTTGTCTCTTATAATTCCCAAGACATAGCCCACATTTTTTCAATTTAGCCCAATAGAGGATAACCACCAACCAAAACAACTCTGTAACCACCTTCTCCTTTAATGGTAAGGAATATTCTAGAAGTAAATGCATGAATACACTTTAAAGTATATTCCAGTCCACTTATTAAGGAAGTATTATATAGGTTAGCGATCATAAGTTAAGAAATAAACCTTAAAGCTTTCCCAATTTCTCATATTAATATCTTCAGATTGTTAAATATATTTTATTTTATTAAGTACTTTTTAATATTGATTTCTGTGCTTATCTCACCACTCTATGTCGTAGGAAATTACCATTATAGCTAGTGGTATTGTAATGCCTAAAACTTCAAATATGCCTCACAAGACCCTAGAAGTCCAAACTGTGTTCCTTTTCCATCTGTTAGGGTTTGTGTATAGGTGTTCTCATGCAGTCATGGGGTGGCTTGGCTTCTGGAGATTGGGATTGATTCTCAATCCAATGCTGGAACTGAAGGTGTGAATGCTATACCCTAGCCCTGGGGTAATTTTCATTACAATGTAAGGAAGGGAGAGAGTCTAGCTAGCTGCCACCGCTGCTACCACTCCCTTTGCTCTCTTGCTCTTTGTTTTCTTTTGCTCTCTTGCACTTTGCTGCTGCCATGCAAGATTGCTCTTGTTATGTGCCACTCTGCCTCGGAGCCAGTTCAGTATAAACTGAAACCTCCACTAACTGTGAGCTAAATAAACCTTTCCTTCCTCCATTTTGGGTGTGAGGCATTTGTTCCAGCAATGAGAGAAGAGTAACTGAGACACCATTCACCTGGAGAGAAAGCCTCCCCACTCAGCTGATTCATGCTTATGCATTAGAGGAGCTGTACTCTTTTGTATATGATTGGTCTTCATCATGTGGTACTTTTCAGGTAAATAATAATCCATGGTAGTTCTCCAATAAGGCAATCACATACTCTCATAAGATCAGAACAGTACCCTATTCACATTACCACAAACATAGACTCTCATAAGTTTTCATTTTCTTTTTTTTTAGTTCTTCTATCCCTGAGTATATTATTTGTGTGCCCACAGGGTGGCAGTGGTCTTGCTATTCTCCTGGACTATAAGTACATGTGACTAATACATTGCTTCCACTCTGACCTGTTCCTTCTTGGGCCATTTATTACTTGCATTCCTCTTACCCCAGCAAGAGTCTTTCTGTCCCAGTACTATGCATAGAAGTTGGTTAGAACATAGTTATACAATGAATTAAATCCATTTGTATCCTATGCACATGTAAAATAAGACTTTCTAACCTCAAACTTCTTTAAGCGTATTAATGTCTGTCATCTAAATTCAGATTGATATCTCTCTCCATGGTAAGGCACCCAAGATGGGATGATTATGAGAACTCAATTTTTTAAGAAAGGGAGAAACTTTTCTAAGGCCAGAACCAAGGCTAAAGATTCACACTGGAAGAATAGCTTTGGTTTTCATTTATATTGTATTTTAGGCCAAAAGATTCCTTGAACTTCCTTAGCAACCCTGATAGCAACAGACTCAGCAAATAGATTAATTTTAGTCAATGTCAATTTTTTATAGCGCTAGATCTAAAGCAGTTCCATGTATGCCAGTTAGGTTGTTCTAATTTCATGGCCATCTCTTGCACCTAAGAGCACAGCATTGAAATTACAGCAGCATCCATTCCTGGTTGCTCTGTGCAGTCTTGGGGCAGGCAGAGGACTGGGATCTGAGGAGGTTTTTGGACACTAATTTCTACAATTTAATTATAGCCTACTGTGAAGCCAATGGATCTGTTTGGAAAAGTACTTACATAACACCTCTACAAACTAATGAAGTACTTAAAGTTGTGCAGCTTTATTTTTTTAAGCTTGAGAAGATAAGAAAACTTAAGTTCCATTTTGAGAAATGCAGAGTTCTGAAAATAGAACAGATTTTCTAATCAGGCAGCTCTAGGATCATATTTATTTCTGCCTCCATATAGCACTGCATCTTCAGCCCAATTCTGTTATTCCCTTTATTTCTTCATCTGAAAATTGGGAGTAATTCTTGTGGAAACAAGTTTGATGTTGAAAATGTTGTTGTAATATAGCCTTTGCCATCTCAAAACCAAGGTAAAAGTAAGTATGGAATTAAATTATCTTAGAAAAAACTTTAAAACTGTCTAAAATCATATTATATATGTCTTTCTGACTAACAAATAAATATAGATTATAGAAAACAAAGTCATATATAGCATTAAGATTTAAATAATTTTTTGAATATAAGATCATAGTAGAAAAATATGCATACCTGGAAAACTATGTTGTAACTTGAAAATTTGATTATTTCCCTGGCAAAATGTTTTGAGTACCATCTCTTAATTTTGTATGGAACAACTTCCTATTCAAATAATTCTGGGAATGTGTTTATGGCTTTGCCTCATCTATCATAAAAAATGTATTTTACTACAGCCTTCTTTGAAGATAGAAAAGGTGGAAATCTGCAAATGTAGTAGTTTTAGGTCATAGGATTACAACACTGGGAGAGATTTTGAAGCATCCTTTCCACAAGTCAACCTGTCCAGAGAAATAGGGGTGTTTAATATAAAAAGTAAAATCATTTCTTCTAAACAAAGGACATATCAGGCCAAACTTCAACTATCCTGAATTTTGAAGAGAAACTTGTGAAGTGTGAGATATATTTTAATACCCTTTTATTGCTCCAGTCATAAAAGACCAAAAGCCTAAATGCAGACCTTTATCAAATTCTCTTCTTCCCTCCTTTTCTCATTTAGCACAGTCCTGGCATGCAAATCCCGATGTTCATAGACATAGAACATTCTTCTTCCCTGGTATTTCAAACAAAAAATGTTATAAGAAATAAAAACTTTTAATAGAAATATTCATGTAAATAGTAAATATTTTCATATTTGTAACCATCAATAAAGATCAATCTTTTGCTGAGCGTTATCCATGACACTGTTGTGTTGCATGGACAAAGACAATTCACATAATCATCAGAGTTGACATTGCTCTAGGCATAGTTACAGACCAAGTGAGGGTAGGGGCTCCGATAGTTTTATTTTCCCTTTTAAGGAGTTAATATGATTTTCAAAATCCAAAAAGTCTTGCTGCACATTGGTTCCTTTCTTTAAATATCCATGACCAACAATCAGGCTTCAAACATAAATTATACCTACCCAGCAATAAGGGTTTCAAACAGTAAATTATACAGTTTAGGTAATTCTTAATGCTGATTTATTTTCATTGTAAGTTCCTTTACAATTTTCTTTTTCTTAATGAGCTACAGGAAATGAAAGCATTACAGTATTCCTTTTATGGGTTAGTTATTCAGCACATGTAAGCCAGAAAAATGGAATTCAATAGCTATTAGAATCTATGGAAGCTTGTTGTGTATGTTTCTTAAACAAATAATTATACTGTAAGGTAAATCTGACACCATGCTGTTTTATTTTGTGAAAAGTTGTACATTTTTCAGCTTTTTAAAGCAAATAAAACCTTTGTTGCCATGAAATTTTAGTTTCAAGCAAAAAGATACATGTTTGTTAACCATGAAAGAAAACTAATTTCTATTATGTTAATCTAGAAAAGGTAGGGCAAATAGCGTAAACCAAGAGATTAATTTTGAGTGTTAGAGTAGATGAACATGTAGAAGAGATTCATGCCATGCTATTGTAGGTAGCTGAATTAGACAAAATTATTATAGGCAGGCAGACAGGGCCAGACCCTCAAGGAGACAATATGGGAGACAAGGTGACTTTGCAACTTGGAAGAGACAGACACTCCCANNNGGGCCAGACCTCAAAACAAAAGAAGAACCAAATACAACTACATACTTCTCTAGGGATGGACATCAGGGATTCATATTCCAAGTAGGTATCAATCACTTTGAAAGAGCCCAAATGAGTCATTAACCCAATCCCTAACAGGAAGAGACCCTGCTCCATATTCAGGCCCACTTGCTATGAGACTTGTTTCCTCATTTGATCCTGAATTTAATCAATATTTCCTGAGAAATGGTGCTTATAATCTTATTGGTTGATCATAGTTTTGTCCCACCTAAGCAAGTTCC